>CM076580.1:104149444-104304519 GCA_034641835.2 Pinus albicaulis | reverse complement strand
TTTAAAATTTAAAATTTATTTATTAAAATTTTTAAATTTTATTTTAATTTAATTGTTTTTTTTTAATTTTTTAGTTTATTTAGTTTTTCATTTTAAAAATCTATAAATTGTTTCATTTAAAAAAAAAAACACTAAATTTATGTATATTTGTTTTTTAATTATTTGCACGTGGTTTTTTTCATTTTTTTGGTTTTTTAATGATAGTTTTTTTAATTTTATTTTTATTTTTCAATTTTAATTGTTTTTTATTTTTAATTTGTTTTTTTTGTTAATTTTAAAATTTGCATTTTTTTTTCTTAATATTATTATTATTTTAAATTTAAATTTTTAAATTTAATTATATATATATATATATATATATATATATATATATATATATATATGGTTTTTTTTAATAAGTTAGAAAAAAATGTTTTTGATGTTTTTTTTTTTAATTTTTTGGTCATTTTTTGTTTTTTTTCTTTAAATTATGTGTTTTTATTTTCAAATTTTGTCATTTCCTTTGATATAATTTTCAAATATTTTTGTTTTATTTATTTATTTTTGTTTAAATTTTTTATTTTTACGAGCTATTTTTGTTTTTTTTTACATTTTTATTGGTTTTTTTTATTGTTTTTATATATATTTTTTTATCTAAGTTTTGTTTTTTATTACCAACATGAAAATCACCACTCTAAAAAAAAAAGGTTGAGCAAAGATCAATATATTTCTTTAAAATTATATTAGTAATTATTTGATTTTAAAAAAAAAAGTTTGATGTTTACTCAATATATTTTAAAAACTATATTATAACCATTTTCATTTAAACAAATATCTATAATTATAAATAAAAATATTGAGGCAAAAATGTATTAAAAAATGGTGATTCTGATCATTCTTCAAATCTGGTGCTTTTTTATGTGTCAAAAAAGTAGGTATTGACATGCTGACGTCAATGAAAGTGTAATATTGTTTTAATGCAGATCTGTTCTGTAAAATAAATTTCTCCATGTAATTCATCCAATAATTCATCAATCACAGGAATGGGAAATTTATCTTTAATGGTGAGCTTATCGAGCTCCCTATAATCCAGACACATTCACCATGATCCATCCTTCTTGTGTACCAATACTACAGGAGCAGAGAAAGAACTTTGACTAGGTTGAATTATACCCGCCTCTAACATTTCTGCAATCATACGTTCAATTCGCTCTTTTGGAAGTAAGGATATCTATAAGGCCTGATGTTTGGAGGAACACTTCCTGGAATCAAATGAATAGCATGATCATGATCACGAATAGGTGTGAGTCCTTTGGGAGTTTCAAACACCTTGGAATGATTGTCCAAGACTTGTTGGAGATTTGCAGAAATAGATGATTTTGATGTTGGAACTTCTAGTGAGCATAATTGTGCAATTACGCCTCGTTGTTCTTTCTTTAGAAGTTTTGTCATGACATTAGAGCTTATTATCCTTCCTGGCTTCCCTTCAATACCCCGTAATTCGACTTCCTTTCCTTCTGAAAAAAATTTCAAGAAAAGTTCTTGAAAATTAAAGCTACCGTCCCCAAAGATTGTAACCATTGTACTCCTAGTACAACATCAGCACCTCCCATAGGAATGGAAAGCATTGGACTAGTCAATACATATACCCCCATGGTTAGCTTGATATTATGGCATTTTCCAGAGCAATTTATAGTTCCTCCATTTGCAACCATCACTTGACATTCTGGTGCTGGGTATAGGAAACAATTCAATTCCTTGGCTACCTTACAATGAACAAAATTATGGGTACTACCTAAATCAATCAACACTATTACCTTTTTCTTCTTGATATGTCCTTCTATCTTGAGAGTTTGAGGAGTGGTAATTCCTGCCAATGCATTACACGATATGGTCAAACTCATTTCTTCCTCTTCTAGGGCTGGTTCCTGGTGTATATCCTCTTCTTATTCATTTTCTTCTTCCTCTTCACAATCTATGTAAAATAATTTCTTCTCAGCACACTTATGACCTTTAGTGTATTTGCTATCACAACTGTAGCAAACCCCTTTTGCTCTTTTTTCTTCCAATTGTTGTGGTGTCAACCTTGTAGGTTGTGGAAATCTAGGCGTAGAAACACTTCCTTCTTTATAGAATTGAGTGGTAGGCTTCCTTGTCGCCATAATTTTACATTCAACTTTTCTTGCCAACCCGAATGCCTTCTCCAATGAATCAGGTTCCAAAACGCGAACTTCATGTTGGATGTTATCCTTTAAAGTGCCTAGGAAGAGATCAATCCTGTGTTCCTCTCGAATATCAGTTACCCTTATATTCAATTTTTGGAAGTCCTCAATGTGCTGCCCCACTAAACCCTTTTGTTTGAGATTTATCAATTGGCTAAAGAAGGTGTTGCCCTTTGTATCCTCATAATGTGCTATCATTTCCTCCGTAAAAATTGACCAAGTGACAATTTTTTTACGGAAGCAAAGCCATCGATACCATACAAATGTATTTTGCTCTAAATGTAAAGTTGCAATGCGTACCTTTTGTGTGTTTTGCACATTATGGAGATCAAAATATTGCTCCATCTGTAGTATCCATGTTACAGGATCCTTTCCATCAAACTTCCTCATATCCATTTTGGAATATGGTGGTTCTTCCCGCCAACATTAGAGTTTATGAAATCACGATTAACATTTATTTTGTTCTCATCATGAGTTTCCTCTACTATCTTTTCACCATTAGGAAACATTTCTTGTATCAACTTTGTCAAACATTCCATGTATGATTTTATATCATTCTTCATGTTTTCCATTTTTTCACCGATCTTAGCTTCCATGTCATCCACCTGATTCATTGCCAGTTTCCATGCATTCCACATGCCATCTATCTTAGATTCATGCCATCTATCTTATTCTTCAAACATCCATATGGACTCTACCTGTTTTCTTCAAACCATCCATCTTAGTTTCCACACCTTTCTTCAAAACTTCCATGTCATTTTTTGTTGCTCTTTGTGAGAGTGAAATTTGTTGCACTTGCTCTTGTAATTTTGATATGTCATGTTGCCATTCTTCGTCTTCATGAGTCATAGTAGAGCTTTCTAAAGGATTAATGGGTGTTGAATTCTTTTAGGGGCCATTTAACTGTAATATCTACATCTGATTTTATAACATGCCTAACCATCTGAATTTGATTTTCAAACAAGACTATGCAATCTTAAAAATACACACCTTAATCGCTTATAGCTTCACATGAAACAATTACATCATAATTGTAGATCCTAAATATCTAAAATTAAGCCCTATAGTAGCCCTCTAAAGCTTCTTTCAAATGCCACAGGTCTGATCTAATTTGGATTCTTCAAGGCAAAGTTATGTCCAATCTCCCACACTGACCCAATTTTGGACCGGTTCAGTAGAGTGAACTTGTACGACTTTCCACATGTCATTGTTTCCTCCTTTGGCTCTGAAATTGATAGATCGAAAACTACAGTCCGTGTACTTGTGACCATTTTTTACAACATTCCAATATGATGCTCAGAGAGAGAGCTATGAATATTTTCCCACAATCACCTCTTTGAGATGAAATTCAGAAGCCTCAAAAATTCCTAACTTCCATAGATCATATCTCCAAAAATATTGCGAACCAATATCTGAAATGTTGCGATGATGTTCCTCAGGATTTCCCTTCGCACTCTAAAAATTTTAGCTTCTAAACCTTCGTAGAAAAAAAGATATTACGAAAATACCATGATGACCTGTTTAGGTTAAATTCAGGAGCCAGAAAATGACCTAACTTTCACAGATCATATCTCCGAAAATATTACGAACTAAGCTCTGAAATTTTGCGACGATGTTCCTCAGGATTTTGGCTTCGTACTCTAAAATTTTAGATTCTGAACCTTCATAGAAAAAAAGTTATAGCGAAAATTCCACGATGACATGTTTGGTGCAGTGAAACCCTAGAATCTCAAAGCTTTGATACCAAATGTTGTGAAACCAACTCCAAAAAGAGAAGAAAAGAGATATCAACGCCTTAGAAATAAGCCACTTTGAGGGGGCAACCTCCAATACATTACATGAATGAACAATTCTTGGATGATCTGAATTACAAACCTCCTTTCTATATATAGGAGTCCATACAATGTAATCCTAGCCGACCTAACAATAATAATTTAAGGGAAAAATAATAACAATATGGGGGTTACAAGGGTATAATAATAACAATAAGGGGGTTAAACTAACAACAATAAGGGACTATACTAGTACATAGGGACTATTAGCCCCCTATAAATTTTTGACGAGCAAAACAGGTTAAAATGTTTCGAGCCTTCAAGGAATGCATTTCCTCCGAAACACATCATCCTTGAATTCCTTGTGCCTTGCCTCGAAAATCCCCTCCGTTGATTCCCATTAAAAGGCCTCACCGATTGTAAAAAAACTCGCTCCAAAAGGCCTTCTTCATTTACCCCTTGTATCCCTGTAAAATTCTCCATTTCATCCCTTTTTCCTTTTTTTTCAAAGCCTCCTTTCTAACCCAAATCCCTCCCCTAGTCCTTCTAAACCTTCCCAAAATCCCCTCAAAACCATACACACACCCCTAGTGTGGTTTTATTTCCCCTTATTTTCCCTATCGTTACCCTTTTTTGGCCAAAAAATGCACTAAAAATGGGCCAAAAACCATATTTTCCATAGGTATGGGTCTTAGCCCCTTTCAGCCAGCCCCCTTAACCTTTTCCACCACGTGACCGTGGTGCTAGAACCAGGCGCCAAGGCGGAAGGCGCTTACCGCAATTGAATATCGGGAGCGTTTTGAGTCGTCAATCTATATAGATCGGACGGTCGTCGCGATCCCCACAACGTCCATCATTCAACCCTTTCATCGCATGTCCACCGTCCATTTACCCGTTGATCCGACGACCCAGAGTTTACCCGCCCGATGGTCCCCACGCCAACGCGCCCTGTTCTGAAAACCACCGGTTTCCATCGCACCGTCGTTGGGAGGTGGGCAGTATTTTTGTTTTCGGAGCGATTATACTCACCGCCCGACACGTGGCTCCATCACTATTTAAAAACCGCCCCCCCATCGCGCGTTATCGTTCGGTGGAAAACTCGACGCGATATGCATATCAATCGTCTGATATGAAGCTCTCCATCCAAAGGTGATCGCTCCCCGAAGTTGCGTGGAGGTTAACCCAAGGCAATCGTACCCCTGGCCCACCATCCGTTGCCCTCCGCTGCGTTTTCCACCATTGATCTCCTCCTGAGATCGGACGGTCCAGATTCATTCGCCCTCCGCCGTGTCCTCAGCCGTCGATCTCCTCCTGAGATCAGACGGTCCAGATTTAACTGCATGCGCCTACCATCGACTGGGTCCTGCCACGTCACCATTCCATGTGTTTTGTCACGTTTTCCTCCGTCCCCCTATATATTTCATTCAAAGGTCAAAATGTTAAGTTTTCGAGTTTAATTTTCTGCACTCTGCCACCTTTCGCCATGAACATTTTCCGCTGTTCGCGACCATTTCCCACCATCATCCTGCACTATTTCGCCATTTCACTAGCCTGCATGACCATTCTCGTCATCCTCGCTGCATTCACCCACCCCGTACATGATTTCTTGACCAGTTTGTGTGTTTTGCAGGGTTTCGGGCAGAAATAAACCACCATAATTCACAATCCCTGTCACAGTGACAGAGAACACAGAAAGGACCATTTTCAGGGACTGAGATTGTGAAGAAAGGGCCTGGGAAGGATCTATGACAGGATGTGCATTCAAAGGACGGAGCTAAACTATGTCAAACTTCCCCAGAACCATTTAAAGCACAGATTTCACAGTCAGAGGAAATTGTGGGAGCAACAAGGAGTATCGGTGGGAAAACAAAGCGTTTAAGGCCTGTAATTGCATATTTTGAGCCTTAATCCAATTATTAGAAGGCAAAGGTACCAGAATCGAAGACCCCGAGGATCAATGAAGGTTCGATGCACAAAAATATAATAGTTAGGCTAGGTTTCAAGCACGCAGAATATGTCCAAATGCCAGGACGATGTGCCCATACTATTTTCATTCTAAAAATGTTCTAGTAGAGTTTCTACTAACTGCAAATTCTATGCTATCAAAAGAATTTAGCATAGTTATGTACCCATATCACTGCTCCTGAGCTCACAGTTGTTCAGCTTCTTCAGGCTGGCAGCTAGCAATATCAAAGACATACCTCGAGTAATTTCATCCTCAAGAAGACCACTCCATCATCCAAAGAGTACCAGAGATAAATGCCCAGAATTTAAAAGGGATGGAGCCTCGGCCCTCTTGCTGCTTCTGAGTTTTAATGCTGCATTTAGTTTTCCATCTACCTTCTCTGCTCCACTTGAGCTATAAGAATCCCCGAGAACATATTGTAAAGGGTTGTTGTTCGGTTTTTGTTGTTGCTGTTAGAGGGATTCATTTTGACTGTTAGAATAGTCTTGGGAGGGAGTAGAAGAATAGTTTGTAATGTAGTAGGCTGGGAGGAGAAATTTGTATTGTATTCAGCCATTGAGCTCAGTGTATGTGACTGTTTTTTCACATCAATTAATCAAGCAATTTCACAGGATCCTGTTCTATTACTACGTGTGATGTTTCTCTTATCATATTGTTTTATTACATTTTCATGCTGTTCATTGGTCTTCTGGCTTGCATCAGAAATTTGGCATAGGATTTACCCTTGTTAGGTACCCTATGTTTCTTCTCTCCTTGCCTTTAATGTTTTCTACTAATAGTGAATCTAAGAGTAAATTCAGCTAATTTAACCAGTGTAGCGGTTCCATATGTTGCTAGCTGATTTATGAATTCGGGGTTTTGCTACTTGATGTTCTTGTAATAAGTGCACTGAAGTTTCAAAGTCCTTCTCCGATCTATAGGACCCGGGCTCTATTAAACTTATCCCCTGCTTTTCCTTGAGCATGCTAAAGCTAACCTCGAGTTAAATGACTCCTCTGTCCGACGATAAGTCGCTCTCTTTCGTCCTCCTCCATTGAAATTTTCCTTTGAGTATGTCCAAGTAGGTCTAGAGTTAAATGACCTCTGACCTAATCTATAGACAGAAATTGGGTTGTTTTCCTTCTTTCACTTTCAATCCTTAATGTTCCATTCCACCATCTATCTAAAAGATCCTTTAGTATAGATGACTTGCCCTCTGAAAGCCTTGGCTAGTGGTTTGCAAGTAATTCCCTTTCATGACTCCATAGCCCAATGGATGGCACTTTCTTGACCTATCCTCTTTACCTAAACATCCTACTGCTTTGCTCCTTTCCTTCCATTACCTTCTCAGTCTATGATCTCATGACCAACCCAACAACCAACCAACCAAATCATTTTAAACCCCTCTTTGTGCTTCATACCTAGCCTAATACCTCATTTTGAGCTTCAAAGATATACCATTCTTTTCTTCATTTGGAGAGATCCCTCTCCGGGTCCAGGAGGGCTAGATCCTAGGGCCCCAAAGAAGTTCTGATTTTGTCTCATCTTTGGTCTTGCAAATCTAGCCAAAACATGGGAACCCCAACAGACTGTACAAAATATGTCATGTGCTGACTTAATATTCTCCTTGATTACTGACATTTCTTATTCCCTGTTTTCCAACATGTCGATCCCAATCAATACCATGTTCATTGGATCACTCCAACTGATGGAAGTATTACAATTACACCAATATAGTGCCTAGAATGGACACATCCTCAGTGACTCTTGATACCCATTTGTATAAGTGAACTCAACCAGTGGAAGATACTCTTCCCACCTCTGATGCTGATGCATCACATAATTCCTCAACCTGTCCTCTAATATCCCATTGACCCTCTTCGTCTGTCCATCTGTCTGCGGATGATGAGTGGTGTCAAAGGACAACTTTGTACCCAAACCTACAAATAAATATTTCCAGAACCTAGAAGCGAACTTAGCATCCCTGTCTAACACAATATTATTCAGCACACCATGTAACCTCACCACATATCTAATGAATACCTATGCCACATCACTATCTAAATACGTAGACTTTACCAGGATGAAGTGTGCTACCTTTGTAAACTTGTCCACTACAACCATTATGGAATCGTGTTGTCTAGTTGTCTTTAGAAAACCTGTGATAAAATCCATATAAATGACTTCCCATTTCTACTCTGGAACTAGAATTGGATGTAGTAACCCACCTAGATGCTTACACTCTTCATTTACATGTCTTCAGAAAACATGTGATAAAATCCATAGAAATGAATTCCCATTTCCACTCTGGCATCAGAATTGGATGTAGTAACCCACCTGGATTCTTACACTCTGCATTTACATGTTGACAATCTAAACATATAGCCACAAACTATGTCACTTCATTCTTCAAATTCGACCAATAATATAACTTCTTCACTATTGTCAACGTATTCTGATATCCTGGGTGACCTGAATATAGATTAACATGGAATTCCTTTAAGATAAGCTTCTTGAGCTCACTTGTTTCTGACACATAGATCTTGTCCCTAAATTTGACCAAGCCATCTGTTGTGAGACAATACTGCACATCCTAATCACTTGAACCCTGTTGTAACCTATACATAAGATCCTTATACATGTCATCTTTCTATCATGCCTGGAAGATCTGATCCTGTAAATATGTCCATAGGAGCTCATAACTACTATATGATTCACATGTATCCTCCTGTTAAGAGAATATGCAACCTTGTTCTCTTTCCCTTTAATGTACTTGATCTCAAAGTCAAACTTACTAATCATGTCCAACCATCTAGCTTGCCTGGTGTTTAGATTCGGTTGGTCAAATAGATATCTCAATCCACTGTGATCACTCATTAATATGAACCTCCTACCAAGAATATAGTGTCTCCACATCTTCAATGCATGAATGATCATTTCCAACTCAAGGTCACGTGTCAAATAATTCTGCTCCTACTCATTCAGTTTCCTTAATTCATAACATACAACCTGTCCTTCCAGCATCAAGACTCCATCAAGTCCTCTCTTGTAAGCATATGTACATACCACAAGCTCCTTATATGGATCTTCAATCTTGAGAATTGGATTAGTTGTCAACAGTTTCTTCAAATGTTCAAAATTGGCTGCACATTCCTCTGTCCATTCAAATTTCTTACCGTTCCTTTGCATCAATGTAATAGGATAAGAAATCTATGAGAATTTCTTGATGAACCTCGTATAATAACCTGCAAAATCCATGAATTATATTACCTCATCCAAATTACTAGGAGTTTCCCATTCCACGATATCCCCTATATTTTCTAGATCCACTATTATGGCTTCCTTGGAAACAACATGTCCCAAGTAATGTACCTTTGTCTGAAAGAAACTGCATTTATTGAGCTTAAAATACAACTGATTCTCTCTTATAAATCTCAATGTTGTTGCTAAGTGTTCAAAATTATCTTACTCATTCTTATAATATACCAATATATCATCAATGAACACAATAACAAACTTGTCTAGATAAGAGCGCAACACACTATGCATCAAGCACATAAAAGTAGCTGGAGCGTTAGTCAAACCAAAAGGAACTACAACAAACTCATAATTCCCATACTTGGTCTATCAAGTTGTCTTGTAAATATCAGCTTCTTTGATGCGTACTTGATGGTATTATGATCTCAAATCAATCTTTGAGAACATTGTTGCTCCCTTCAAATAATCAAACAAGTCATCAATCCTCGACAACATATACTAGTTCTTGATAGTTACCTTGTTTAATTTCATGTAATCAATCCATAACATGAGAGTGCCATCCTTTTTCTTCACAAACAACACTAGTGCACCCCAAGGCGAAACACTTGGCCTAATGTATCCCTTGTCAATAATTTCCTTCAATTGTAACTTCAATTCCACCAATTATAGTGTGTTCATCATGTATGGTGCCTTTGATGTTGGTGTTGCTCCTGGTACCAACTCAATAGAAAATTCCACTTCCCTGTGAGGCGAAAACTGTGAAATATTTGTGGAAAACAAATCCTAAAACTGTTGTAGAACTCGGTACTTGTTCAATACCTCTACATCCTCAACATCCTTACCTTTATCACTGTAAATATGCACTGAAAATAACACATGCCCTTTTATGTGACTACGCTTTGCCTGCATAGTTGTCACCATCCTAACTGACGTTTCCTTCTTCTCACCCTGCAAGATTATTTGTTCCCCATTGTCATCCAAGCACTCAATAGTATTTTTATAACAATCCACCTTAGTCTTGTGAAAATACAACCAGTCCATACCAAAAAGCATACTATATGATTCTAAATGTAGTACATTCAAATGTGTTGATGTAAGCATACCATTCAACTCAAACGCACAATCCCTTACCTAATGATAAACTCTCTTCTTTGTACATGTAGCTAACTGCACTAACCAAGATTTTGCATGCACTTATTTATTCAAACCACACTTATCCACCAGGTCAGGAATAACATAACTATAATTAGATCCAAGGTCAATCAAAATAGAAACAACTTTATCAGAAATATTACTGTCCATCTCGATAATAGATGTATGGTAATCTACATGTCTGATATCTAGTGCTGCATAAATCTGATGAATAATGTGTCCAACATCCCCCAATATTTGTGCCTCCTAAGCACTGTAGATTTGTGGTCTCCCACCCTAATATTGTGTACAATCTCTTTTGTGATGCTCTCCTGCACAAATCCAAAACAGCAAGGCCTTCCTACCATCACCCTTGTTCTTCTCCTCAGACCGAAATCTCGGTCCTTTGTCAGATGCATTGAAATTATTATGCGGTGATGCATTCTATTTGTTACCTATGTCCTAAAGTATTGCTCTCTTCTTATCCCATTTTCCTTCTTTGCATTACCTCTCCAATCCCGCTTAGTCTCAGATCTATTCTTTTATTACTCATAACAATGCTTTAGCTTCCTGATGGCTTCCTCAATGATCTAGTCTCATCAAACTCAATCATATCTTTGAATGATATCAACAACCCACTAATGAATCTCTTAATCTTCGTTTTCTCCTCCTTTAGATAAGGCACATACCTCAATAACTCCAAGAACCTTCTAGTGTACTCCTCATTGGTCATAGATCCCATATTCAATTCATAGAATTCGTTTGCCCTATCATTATAGTATCTCTCTCACAGATACTTCTTCATGAATATTCTCTCAAACTCACTCCACGTCAACTCATTTTCCTGAATACCTATTACATTATTTACATATTCCTACCAGATGTATGCTTTACCTTTAAGACTGAACGTATCTATTATGGCCTTCATGTCCACTGAGTAATCATGAAAGCCAAGGAACTTATTAATTCAAAAAAACCATGCTTATGCATCTTGTGACTTCTTCATTTATCCATAAAATGCAGGTGGCTTAGCTTTCCTTGATTCATATAGAAAATATCCCTTGTCACTCCTCCTATAAGGATGATGACGATGACGATCATAGTATTGGTCAGAATCAGAACTAGAATAGAACTTGTGTCCATCACCTCTCCTATCAAGAGTATCTAAGATCATGCCATCTCTGATCGTTTCATCCCTATTCGACATGTGACCACCATGAGATCGACTGCCATATGTCCCATTAGCCCTATCTTCCTGCCAAGGACTAATCCAAAGTGGTCCCTATCTCTATTATTCTAAAAAAATCTAAAGGATTACTACATTAACTTATGCTTGTTTCTCCTATGCTTGAATGATCTTGTCATTATCTACCTTGCAAATTCTTATTTCTGCATTAAAAATTTTCAATGTATCTGCTAAGTCAGAAGAATTCCCTCCACCACATTTTTCATCTGACCCATAGGGAGAATCTCGTGAACTATAGTCTACCATCTTTCTAGTCATCTTTGATATATTTCCCGCAAGTATACCATGTCAGCTAAAACCAAAACATAAAATAATAAACATACCTCGGTATAGTTTATGGGGGAATATCTCATCTACAAGATCAACCAGATTAGCACAATACATGTATAAACATAATCATAGCAATATATAAACATCATTTCAACCATTATCCAGTTATCAATGCATGACCATACTGACCACATATCATGACCTCATGCATGACAAATATCTCCATGTAAATGTATGCATAACAACATATAAACACTGGCATGCATAACCAATGCATAACCGACATACACTCACGACAAATACATCCAACAACAACACCATCAATCTTCACATGGCGACACAATTGTAACAATGACCACAGCCATGCATAGAAAACAAGCACATGTAGCACACAAATACATAACACTTATGTAACCAAAATTTATGCATGACCAACAGATTCTTCCCATCCAGTCCAAGGGGTGAACCATACTCTGATACCACCCTGTAACACCCTCCTCCCACATTTACCCAAGCTAACTTGTCCAGTGGGGTAAACATGTGAGAAATAATTACTATGATATGTTTCAACTCCCCATGTACAATTAAGGAAGTGGAAATGACATGATAAGACCAATCTGACCTTCCTCAGAATCTATAGAACCTTCTGGAGCCAACCAACACCTTCAGGTATCCAACCCTTGAGACAACTTGATTTTTCACTACCAGAGAGCCTTAGTTGATCCCATGACAAGGCATACATGCAAATTGGACCCTTTAGTCACTCACACAACAAGGAATCCATGCGACTGTGGCCTTTTTCAGGAAGTTCTGTGCCAACAACCCCAGATTCTAAGCCATGTTTTCATGGCTAGGACTTAGGACACTTCCTAGAACTTAATGAAACTTCTAGTAATGATAAATAAAATTAAAACAAGGTTACGAATGCAAACAATTGAAAAAGGACTTGAACCGACCCCTACTAGCCATGACATGGATTTATTCAAACATATCATAAACATGTAATCTACAGGTCACAACAACATATTTGAGCATCAAACTCTCATACTTATCTGGGAATCGTCAAGGAGGACTGATGTATCCTC
Organism: Pinus albicaulis; assembly: GCA_034641835.2. Classification (NCBI taxonomy): domain Eukaryota; kingdom Viridiplantae; phylum Streptophyta; class Pinopsida; order Pinales; family Pinaceae; genus Pinus; species Pinus albicaulis. Next base: position 104,291,611 of record CM076580.1, on the reverse strand, counting down.
ACAATAGCTGAATTTTTATCTATTAGGTCATTCATTCATGATTTTTTCATATATTAATCAAAACATGATAAGATCATGTCAGGAAAAACCCAACACTCCCAAACCCCATTTTTGAATTATTTACTTCAATAATGGGGACCCTTTTTATTAATTTTTGGCTAAGCACCTTTTATGATTTTCATTAAGTTAATTGTCTCATAATTTGGTCATTTTTTTTATTTTCATCGTATTTCTATTATGACAGTTTCATTGAATTGAATTTTTAGTAAGATTTCCATCGATACTTGTTTCGCCTCATTTGGTCAACCGATTTGTAAATGGTACTCCTTTGAAGTTTGATCATTTTCTCACCAGGGTTAAAAAATGTATAAAGATTATGATATTTCAATTTTTACAGTTAAAATAGTCATTCATTGTAAATATTAGTATCCGGTTAATTTTTACTATTTTTTTCATTTTTCACTATCAGTCCTATAAAATGACCTAGCTAAATTGTACAATAGACGAAAACACGTTTCGAGATCTTGGTAATTTACTCCAATTTATTATTTTAAAATAAATTTCCAAGCCTAGAATCTCAAAATTGCAAAATGGCTATAACCCAATTTGTAGGATTGTTAATCCCATGTGGGCCCCACTTCACATCCCTTCTCCTCCCCCCAAAAATGTGATCTAAAAATTTTTACGATAAAACTTCGCGATTGCGATATTGCAATATCGCATATTTATTTAGCACCTCAAGCACCTCCATTTTAAAAATTCGATATTGCAATTGCGATTTGGAAAATGTGGGGGGTTAAAATTTTTATTACAAAGTTTTTGGTCAAAATCCTTATGACTCTCGACCTCACTCCACCCTCCACCTCACCTCATCCTTCATCCCGACCTCCTCTCCTTCATCCCAACCTCACTCCACCCTCCACATCACCTCATCCTACCTCATGCTTACCTCACCCTCCACTCACTTCACCCTCCATTAACTCTAATGGTGTACGTGGGATTTGTTTTAATTTATTTTGGCTTTTGTATATGATTGATTCTAATGGTTTGTTTAAATTAAAATATATAAATATTATATTTATATTATAATATAATATAATTATAATTATAATTTATATTATAATTTTAATATAATATAAATATAAGATAATAATATTTTAATTAATTATTAAATTTTGTTTAATTTTGTTTTTTATTAAATTGGTAATAATTAAAATTAGCAATTAAAATTAATAAAAGAATTACAATTAATTAATATTTGCAATCCAGTTTAGAATTAGATTTTTAATAAATTTCTAATTCTTAGCCGAGGCAACAAAAATTCCAGAAATTTGGCAATTTTAATATACCAATTTTGGAAATTCATAAATGGGATTATATTTGGCCAAATGAGGCCCACAATGACTCATTGGAAAGATAAAATTATGGAGATTATTTATGAAGTGGTATCAAAACCATATTTGATCATTTAATGGGTCTAAAATTCAGTAGAAGATCAAGCTCCGAATTTTAAAAAAAAATCAATTTCTGAGTTTAATTTTCTGCATTCTCATTTTCGACTTCTTCTGAGTGCAGATCCATTCGTTTATGTTCTCATTGGCCAATTAAATTATCACATACATCAATAGAAAGCTCAGATTTACTTTTTAGTTATTTATTTAATTAAGTTTTGATTGGATTTGTTTTAATTCCAGATTTAACATTTTGATTTCAATTTTCCTTAATTAAATTATTGATTGGTTTTTTCAGGAAACAATTGAAGGGATGATAAGAAGAAGATCTCAATCAATGAGAAGGCTTCAACAATTGAAGAATATGATTTTGAGCCAATGGAAATTGATTGAGAAGAACCACCCTTCAACAAACTTTCTATTGAGGAATTCTTTTGTAAATATTATAAATAGTAGATTGTAGAATGTATTTGTGGCTCCTCTTCTCTACATTTCAGGAATTCTTGAAGGCACTATTGTTTAGAGGATTTAGAATTTTAGGGTAGAGGAGAGAAAAATCAGATTTGGGCATTATTGAGGACTTTTCATTTACATATTTAATTATGTATGGAGAATGGAGTTTGTACTATTGCAACTTTTGTTTTTAAAGCAGAAGTTCAAGCATTGAAAAGAATTGTTGGAGACTAGAGCCAAAAAAATGGATTCAATAAATTGGTATTTCTAATACTATTGTTTAAATACTAGTTTCATTTTATGATGACAAGAATGTGTCATTTTATTCATACTTTTGCACTGTTGTCAATATGAGTAATTTGTCTCAATTATATGTTATTATTTATCTCTTCTCTTATGGGTTGAATTCTGATTTCTGAGTAACTATTTACTCATAAATATGCCTTTTAAATATTGATTTAACAAAGAGTGATATGTTGTGAACTATTTCCTCATATTATTGTTTAATTATTCAAATTACTGATTTAACAATAAATATCATTTTTGTGAACTACTTCTTAAATGTTGTTGGTTGATTATCTTAGTTAAGAGGTATCTGAATAGAATGTATTTTTGCATTCATAATGTCAATTAATTAAATATTTAGTTAATTTGATATTCATTATAAGCTAGACATATTTAAATATCAATCATTTAAATATATTTTTCTCGGTTGGGTTAGATCTATATATTCCTAATTGAGATAGGGTTAAGATAAATTTCCTTTTGGCTTGCATTTTAGAATAATTTTACATTTAGATTTAATTCTACATTCTCTTTCGAAAGAGGAAAAAATTTAGTTGTGGCTTGGTTGAGCCCCATATTAGCTTAAGGATCACTTTCTTGCCTGATCAACAAGAGGGATGATCTAATGTCTCTTCTCCATTGGTAGACAAAAGTTATATTTTAAGCCATTGGAGATTGAGAGAAGGTAACTGGACCTAGTTAAACTAGTCGAAACCACCATTCCAAACGGAAAAGGAACTACTTTAAGGTCTGGACCGGGTGGTCATCCCCACATGTTGTTGCAACGAATTTTGAGGCATCAAAATTTTTGCGTTAGAAGGAGGTCCTAAAACTTGTTGTCTACTAGAGTCGTTTTAATATAACATTTTATTTTTATTAGAATGGCTCCAATTAAATTTCCAATTTGGAGTTGTATTTTTGGAATTGCATCTTCCAATACTCCACCAGAAATAGTAAGACTCTTGTCTCAGGTAAATTTTAATGGTAAAAGGAATACTTCTGCATTTAATCATGCTTTAAAATTTATTCAAAAATTTTCAAATTCTACTTCTTATGATATTGATGAAGGTATTTTATGGAGTATTTTTATTCTTACATTATTGGAAAAAGCCAGAAGTTGGTGTCAATCACTTCCAGTTGCCTCAATTCACTGCTGGGATCAATTTATTACAATATTTCTTTGTAAATTTGATGGCTATATCTACAAACAGGTATGTGATGATTTTGAAGATTTACAAAGGTTCAAAAATGAATCTTTGATTTTACCATTAGATTTCATTTAAATTATTAAAATTTAAAATTGAAGACAAACCTTCGAAAGATGAATTATTAGATTGGTTTGAACATATTTGTTCTCTTCCTCCCATTCATAATCCCTGTGAAATTATTTCAAGCTTTGCTCAATATCCTTCCAATTTCATTAACATTATTGAAAATTCGAATATGGAGGTGCAAAAAATAATGATGAAGTGGCCTCTATTATGTATGATCAATTCCTTCATTTAGTGCACACATCCTACAATATAGATAATGATCAGAGTGCACCTTCACATGTCAATGAATATCAATCAAAAAGCTTGGAAAATTTCACTAATCAAATGCAAGAATATAGTAGCAGCAATCTTGAAGAAGATACCGCTTTAAAATAAGAAAATCAGAGCATAATACGACAAGTATAAGCAGCGATTAAAATTTCCAATAATACTCAATCTGTTGTACAAATTTATGAATTCTTTTACGACGAGAAAATGCCAAATTCAGGACAAGAAAGAAACATTCTTCAAAAAATCACAATTAGCCAAGTAAATGATCTTAAATCTGAAATTTGCAATGAAGAAAATGAAGAAGAGTTCTCAAATAGAGACATTTTCAAATGCATTGTTTCAGATTCATGTTTTTCCCTTTATCCTGATAATTTTTCTAATAGCAATATATCCTCTCTTCACTTTAAAGATATTTCAGAAAAAAGAGAGGCTGATCTAAATGAATTGCTGATTAGTTTTTATCAAGATAGGAAATTAACTATTGATCATTCTTTTGGAATTAATGAACATGAGCTCAATATGCCTTCTTGTTTTGATACATTGAATGAGATCAAAGGAAATTCTAAAAAATGTTGTGGGGTCATTTATGCTAGTTACTTTGAGATTGAGGATATTTATTTATCTTCTTCATAATTGAATATTCATGATCAAAGTATAATCACATGTGAGAATGAAGAAAAACCTAATTCAAAAATTGTTTCAAATAATTTTCATTTTCAAACAATTAACCATACTCATGATTTCAACATTTAAGAAACCATTCCAATCTATGATTTATATGACGATCAAGCTTGCATTTATATTCAAAGTCATAGCCCTCTCTTGAATTCACAAGATGGTATTGAAAATAATTCAAATCCTATTATTTCTGCCAATCTTCTTGTGAAGAGGAAATTGCTTTAAGTTAGTCCCAATTGTGTTGTGACAATAATTGTAACACTAGGCTCAACTATGATTCAATTTTTTTATTTTTCCATAATTTATTTTTAACTTCAGATTTATTTTTTGTTTTTAGTCTTATATTTTTAGATACTTTGTGCTTGCATATTGAGTAGCTCAATTTTGAACACTCAATTGTTGCATTACCTCAATGGAAAAATGAATATACAAATTATAATTGTGAACATCAAGAGCTATTAAACTTCCAATTTCAATTGATGTTCATCCCTTATCAATTACTTCTTACTTCTCGAAAGCAGTGCCAACAAGAGAGTCTATTATCACAATATGACCATCAATCTAATTAAATTAATAATATTCCATTGGATCTATCAGACTTTCATATGTTTTTCATTGATCCATTTGCAAGACATTTGGAAAGTTTTCCTTCACGGAAGATCGTTAATAATTTAACACTTGAACATAACGCTAACAAAATATTTATTATTCACAATTAGGACTGTCATCCCCTCTTTTGAACCTCTCCCAATCAATAATGGAAATCCGTCCAGATTTCTATGATCTAATTGAAATTCAGTAGGAAAAACATTTCAAAAGAAGGTGATTGTAAATAAGTTGCTAACAATAAATGTACATTCTTCTTTTATATTTTGTTTCCTTAGTTTAATTGTATTTGTATTTGTTTTACTAATTTTTGACATGTACATACATGCATGAATTAAAATGCTTACATGGTTACATTGGAAGTATGACTATACCTAGTCATGTTTCCTTCATTAAGTTAGAAATAGGAATAGATTAATTTTCTTTTGTGTCTTCATTTATTTTATTATTCTAATTTTTAATAAGCAAGTAATAAATCTAAAGTTTTCATGGCATCTCTTTCATTTGCTGGTAAAGTGGCTTGAATAATATCAGAAGCTTATGAACTCCTCGATTGTCTTGGTTTTGCAAAACTCTATCATAATGACAAGATTTCTTTAAAATCATATATGAAGAAATTCCAGAGAATAGCTAAAGTTGGACAATCCTTAATTCATGAGTACTTCTGAAGAGCTCATTTTCACCACTTTTTCCCTTTGCTGTAAATTTGGAAAGGATGAAATTAAAAAAGCTCATTACTTGCCAATATTTATTAAATAAGTAGATGATATTGAACATGGGATAAATTGAAGATTCATGAGGTAAAATTTACAGTCAGTTTGTTCCACGTACATAGTTTACAGGTTCATTGTCATCTATTGTTAGGTTTACATTTCAAAGGTTATTTATTATTTCTATTTTGTTTCGTTTGTAGGTCTTCATTGACTTGATTATGAAGACTTAAGATAAGAAAGAAGCCAACCCTTTTCTCAAATATGCAACATGTTCAAGGAAGTATTTATGATTTTGACCAAATTTGAGGATTATCTAATTTTTCTTCTATTCATTGAAATTCTGATAAGTCTTAATAAATTCTCGAAATAGTCATATCAGATCATTATATTTCACAACTCTCTTCATAAGAAAGTTATGATAAAATTACTTTCCGATCAAATATTCCGACAGCTAATTAAATTATTAAAGCGTTATTTATTTTAAAAGAAAAGTTAAATTAGTTGTTTTATTTTTTAATTGAATAATTTAAGAAATCATCGACCCCACATATGACACGTCATATAGCACAATTCACATATCGGAGGTTCTGAAATGAGCATACTCCAAATATCTTTGATCCCCTGATATGCCCATTCCCTCTGATCTCTGATGAAATTTTCCATTCGATATCGCATCATCCATATCGCAACATTTGATCAAAAGACCTTCTAAACAATTCCTGATAGGAAACCTCTGATCTAAGACCTCTTATATTTCTTCTCACTCATTCTCCGATAAAATGACTTTGCTAAAAATTGTGATGTCCACATAACCCCAGGCCTGATACGACATTTAAATTCAGCTCTAAAAGATATCGCGTCTATTCATAAATCACAAGTTTGGTAGGGACGTATGTTTAAAGATTCTGATGTCCCGGATCTAATATGAAATTAAATCCACATAATAAAACTATCGGGTATGTTCATCACGCATCGGCATATGAACAATGTTACATATCGTGCTCAAATATTATGATTACCGATCTCTTATAAAACCCAAAGCCAGTCCCACCCATGAGGCACGTGAATTATCAAATTTTCATTATATCAAGAATAATATTGACGTCTTCGATCTCTAGCATAATTATTCTTCGATCTTCGATATGATTATGCTCATATCGCAAACTTTCCATCAGAACAATTATATCGCATTTCAAAACTCAAATAAATCTTTGTCTTAAGATATTATGATGTGATAGATGTCAATATATGGCTCTCTGCCATTGTCTTTTAATTATTATAGAAAATTTGATTGCATATCGACAAAGGTGGAAGTTGTGGATTTTAAGTTATGCATGACAAATAAATTTGAGATACGAAACTTTCGGTGAGGCACTGACCTATACGAAAGACCACGTGAACACATGTTTTCATATTCTGCCTCTCATTGGTCTAGTTGGAATGAAATGATTATGCTTTTTATTGCTTTAAATTTCTACAAACAAAGGAAATTTTTCATAAAAAAACGCTTGCAATGAATGATCTTATCCGCAATTTTATCTATGCCTATTCCAAATCTTACAATTTTCCAAGATGAGTTGAACCATTGCATTACACTTGCCAAATTTTTTTCCCTTTAGTTATATTCATTTCTTCTAGAGATACTCAGAGCCTCTTATAGATGAATTTTGGAATCTCTATTCTCTGATTTTCATTTTCCAATATTTTCCTCATAATTTCAAACTGGTTCACTTATTAGACTCTTGGGTTTGTCTTATATCAGAAGCATTTAAAATGAATTCTAATATTTACTTCTCCAAGATTCACATTTCCTTTTCTTTCCAATATCTTGTCTCACACATTTAGCAAAGAAAATGACCCCTATTTTACTATCTTCATTGGAATTTTCTGGTTTCAAAATTTTGTAAAATTGATTTTTGCTTCAGAAAAGGATTTTGAGATATTTGACAATTGATATATTCTCATATTTATTAAATCTTGAATTCCTCTCCTAGAAGCTTATTTTACAGGTAAATGTAAGTTCTCTTGCAATAATTTTACAAAACTTCAAATTATCTCATTATTGGAATGAAAGTCATTGCAACTATTTTATAGATTCTTACAAATTTTTTACCTCTAATATGAGAATATTTGATAAAAAGCAATGTTTTTACATTATACATTTATCAATAATTTCTTATTGGACATGATCAATATCGTAAGTTTTTTTTGTAAAAGTTACACAAAATATTTTGTTCCAAGATCGTGTTTCCTTTAATATTGTAAATGTCGAAACTAGAGAGGTGAAAATTTCATTAAACTTCTAAAAACTTATATCGTCGGAAACATTATCAAGCAAGATATTTATTTATCAAAGTTTTGTCCGTCTATTCTTTTGGAAAACTTGAGCTCTTATCTTTCGCTTTTATTTTCTCAGAAACTTAGAACTTCAGAAAATTGAGTTAAGAATATTTGCAGGTCCTTGATAAATTCATTTTTATATTTCACTATGTATACATGAAGTCTCATTTGATTATCTTTTGAATATATATGCTACTTTTTTTTTATCATGGTGGTCCAAAATTTGGACGTATTTCAATCATAATTTTTTCAAATCCAAGTATTCATTCAAAGGGATGACTTTATGACTAAAGGGATATACATTCTTCATGGTGTATGCACATGGACTTCTTTTACTCTTCTCGGAAATTTCCTTAACTCATAAGGAATTTGGAACAGGTAAAGGTAATAAACCATTGGTTAATTCATATTTTAATTCTCTTTTATTTTGATATATCACTCCATAATTATCATATAAAGATTCAAATCATCTTCATATACATAATTGCTATATTATTTGGGATTTTGAATCAACTTCAATACAATGGGGTTGTTATAAACTCATAATGGAAGAATCAAAGAGAACATTCATCGTTGCAATTCATAAAGAGCATATCTTCATCCTCATTTCTGATGGATTTGATTTATTCTTGATTTCTTGAACATGAAACATTGTTTTCTTCTATTTCATTGCTTACTTTAGTTTAGATTCAATAAATAATTATTTTGGGTCAATAAGACTTTAATCAAATCAACTTCTTCATGTTTCCAATTCTAATTAAAGAAATAAGTTAACTTGTATCGGAGAAAATCATCTTTCTCGGGTAAGATTAAATGCAATTCTCCAATGATAAGTTTCATGTGCCCACCTTCATTTATGTTCAATTCTTCACTTTTTGTTTCAGTTTTGTTTTTGTTGATCTCGAACTCTATTTTTACATGTCTTCATGAACCTTTCGCACCTCTAGTAGATCAGTTTTCGAAGTTAATTTTCTTTTTCTCTTTGAGATTATTGAAAGAAACAGTAATGATCCTCATCGAATCAGATAAATTGGGGAGTTTCTGGACCTCTGTTATGTTTATTTAAGCATTGATTTTATTAGAAAATGGTTAAGATTCATTTATGCAGGTTTTGTCTTAAAGAATGAAAGTTTGCAGCAGACAGAGGGACCTTTTCATTTGTGTTGTATTTACCTCATAATTGCTATTTGAGAGCCTAATTTATATATATATATAACTTTGCAAGATAAAAAAAAATTAAATCTCAACATAGGAAGGAACATACATATGTTTATTTTCTTTTATATCCTTTGTTGAGATATTTATATAAATAATCTTGTTGGATTTTATCTTTTAAATTTGGATTTTTTTTTCATTTTTTATTTTATTTGTTGACTTCTTTTCTTAATTTAATTTAAGAAATATTTTCTTTTGCTTTCAGTTTTGATTTGATTTTGGTTACTTTTCCATGACTTATGCGAAATTATTTTTTCTTACCTAACAATGATTGACATGCATGGGAAATATTTTAACTCTATCTATCTTTGTGAATTTCATTTATCATTAAAAGACATATCTTTATGGAACCATAAAGCCGTCTTGCTTTAAATATTTTTCATGGAGGAACACATGTATTTTCTAAGTCATTGAGTTTACTTTTTCAAGGAAAGAGTTGATTTGAGTTTAACACAATGAATCCCTCCCACCCCTCCACATAAAAAAGCCTCTGATTGATAGTTCTAGGGAAAGAATTTGGAGTAAACATTATGAAAGTATTATTTCCATCAAACATAAATCTCTATTAGCATCCCACCTCTTTCACTCAAATACATCATAAATAAAAAGCTCGCAAATGCGCTTATCAAAAGGGTGATTAAAAGAGGAAGCATGAGAAATACAAGTAAACCCTTCAAAGCAATGGATGCTCACTGGCAGCGGGACTATGCTTGTATGGCATAAAAGACAACTTCACCAAGGTACTATTCAGGCTAACTGGTAGTGAAGCGATGTCAGAGACCAATCATAAAATGTATATATGCTTTATCAAAAACTCTTCTCTCTACCTTCTTCTATTTTTTATATTAAGAAAGTTTAAAACATTTTTTTCCCAAATTTGGATTCATCACTTTTACTCAAGTCTGTTTTAAGTACTTATCTATAAAAACTCATATTACTTAATCTATTTATATGGGACCTATGGAAATGTTCTACTGTTGGACGATTTCATGATTTCCATTATTTTTAACCTTTGGGTAAATTAAAGTTCATTATATTTAATCAGAGATAACTAGTCCTTCTCCTGTGTGCTGCCATTGTTGTAGGGTAAACCCAACACCCCCTATTTTTGAATTATATACTTCAATAATGGGGACCTTTTTATTAATTTTTGGCTAAGCACCTTCTATGATTTTCATTAAGTTAATTGTCTTACAATTTTGTATTTTTTTCAATTTTATCATATTTCTATTATGATAGTTTTATTTAATTCAATTTTTAGCAAGCTTTCCATAGATATGTGTTTTGCCACATTTGTTCAACCAAATTGTAAATGGAAATCCTTTGAAGTTTGATCATTTTCTCTCCAGGGTTAAAAAATATAAGTGTATGATATTTCAATTTTTACAGTTAAAATAGTCATCCATTGTAAATATTAGTCCTCGGTTAATTTTTACTAATTTTTTCATTTTTCACTAACAACCCAACTAAATTGTACAATAAACGAAAACACATTTCGAGATCTTGGTAATTTACTATATTTTATTATTTTAAAATAATTTCCAAGCCTAGAATCTCAAAATCTCAAAATGGCTATAGTCCAATTTGTAGGATTGTTAATCCCACGCGGGCCCTACTTCACATCCCTTCTCCTCCTTTGAAAAATGTGATCTAATATTTTTTGCAATAAAACATTGCGATTACGATATCGCATATCACATATTGCAAATTTATTTAGCACTGCAAGCACCTCCATTTTAAAAAGACAATATTGTGATTGCGATTTCGAAAATGTGGGAGGTTAAAATTTTTTTTACAAAGTTTTTGGTTAAACTCCTTATGACTCTCAGCCTCCTCTCCTTCTCCCAACCTCACCCAACCCTCCACCTCACCCCATCATACCTCATGCGTACCTCACCCTCGACTCACTTCCCTCCTCCATTAACTCTAATGGTGTACATGGCTTTTGTTTTAATTTCCTTTGGTTTTTGTATAGGATTGATTCTAATGGTTTATTTAAATTAAAAATATTTTAATATAATATTTATATTATAATTTTAATTTTAATATAATTTAAATTGTAATATAATTGAACCTGTAATATTGTTAGGTAAATTGACTTGTGATTATAGTCAATTTTGATTGATTTAAACAATGATGGTTTTGGGGTACATGGTATTGTGCACCCATGGTTTTTAAGCTCATGGTATTGCATGTAATGGAGCCTATAAAAAGCTCAAAGGACTTCATTGTAATGTAAGGCCTGGAGGTGAGAAGTGAAGGCTCACTTGGTCGGATTGGCCAGGGTTTTGGCCAATGTTTAATGAAATTTCATTGTTTGGGTTTTTCCCCAGAGTTTGGGGTTTTCCCGGATAAACATTTGTGTTTATGTTTATGATTTGTTGCTGGGTTCTTTATGTTTATTTCTGTCAGTAAAATATTTATTATTTCTGCAGTAAATTCCTAACAAATGGTATCAGAGCCATATTTGGCTTCAAAGGGACGCTTTTGCAGCCAAGGTTTTTATTGGCCTGTGAATGGAGAAATCAATGTAGCCTTTTGCAGATATGGCCATACGGAGCATGGTGTTTCTAGGAAATAGGAAATATCCAATTGATTGATTCCATGGGGAATTCCATGGAGGGTTTCTCAATGGATAAAGAGAACAATGGTGCTGCCACAGCTCAGATCTGGTGACTAGCAGTGATAAGAAGTTGGTTCGAGAAATTCAGAGATGAGAGGATGTTTGCACGTGGATTAATTAATTGATGAACCATGTATCTGAAGAGAAATCCTAGAGGACTGGCAGTTACAGAGGCTGGTGACCCATGCAATCTGGTAGATGGGTTCTTTTTATATGGACATTAATTTCATATGTACAAACATAGCAACAATGAAACAAAAAAAAAAATTTATATATATATATTATAATAATGGAATTTTCTTTTTTACATGTAAATGGGAATATTGTTGTAAGACTTGGTATGGCATGCGTACCCCTGGGTAATCACTGGTAAAGTCTAGGTTAGACCTAGGTGATAGGGGGGATGTCAAGTTAACAATTACCCTGGGTAAAAATTTGAGGGGGAAGAGCTAGAGTGAGCGGGGTTGTCTCACTTAGCAGTTTTGGCTGGATTTAGTCAAGGAACCCCAAGTCAAGTTTAAGGGGGGAATGTTATGTAAATTGACTTGTGATTATAGTCAAGTTTGACTGATTTAAACAATGATGGTTTTGGGGCACATGGTATTGTGCACCCATGGTTTTTAAGCTCATGGTATTGCATGTAATGGAGCCTATAAAAGGCTCAAAGGACTTCATTGTAATGTAAGGCCTCGAGGTGAGCGGTGAAGGCTCGCTTGGCCGGATTGGTCAGGGTTTTTGGCCAATGCTTAATGAAATTTCATTAAGATGGGTTTTCCCCAGAGTTTGGGGTTTTTCCCTGTTAAACATATGTGTTTATGTTTATGATTTGTTCTTTGGATTCTTTATGTTTATTTCTCTCGGTAAAATATTTATTATTTTTGCGGTAAATTCCTAAAAAATGGTATCGAATCCATATTTGGCTTCAAAGGGATGCTTTTGCGGCCAAAGGGTTAGTTTGGCACACAATGAATGGAGAAATCAATCGACCTTTTGCGGATCTAGCCATACGGAGCATGGTGTTTCTAGGAAATGGGAAATATCGATTGATTGATTCCATTAGAGATTCGATGGAGGAGTTTCTCAATGGATAAAGAGAACAATGGTGCTACCACAGCTCAGATCTGGTGACTAGCAGTGATAAGAAGTTGGTTCGAGAAATTCAGAGATGAGAGGATGTTTTCACGTGGATTAATTAATTGATGAACCATGTATCTGAAGAGAACTCCTAGAGGACTGGCGGTTACAGAGGCTGGTGACCCATGTAATCCGGTAGATGGGTTCTTTTTATATGGACATTGATGTCATATGTACAAACACAACAACAATGAAAAAAAAAAATTATATATATATATATATATATATATATTATTATTATTATTATTATGAAGTTAAATTTTTTTATTTATTTTTTACATGTAAATGGGCATACTGTTGTAAGACCTGGTATGGCATGCGTACCCCTGGGTAATCACTGGTAAAGTCTGGGTTAGACCTAGGTGATAGGGGGGATTTCAAGTTAACAATTACCCTGGATAAAAATTTGAGGGGGGAAGAGCTAGAGTGAGTGGGGTTGTCTCACTTAGCAAGTTTGGCTGGATTTAGTCAAGGAACCCCAAGTCAAGTTTAAGGGGGGAATTTTAGGTAAATTGACTTGTGATTATAGTCAAGTTTGACTGATTTAAACAATGATGGTTTTGGGGCACATGGTATTGTGCACCCATGGCTTTTAAGCTCATGGTATTGCATCTAATGGAGCCTATAAAAGGCTCAAAGGACTTCATTGTAATGTAAGGCCTGGAGGTGAGCAGTGAAGGCTCACTTGGTTGGATTGGCTAGGGATTTGGCCAATGTTTAATGAAATTTCATTGGTTGGGTTTTTCCCCAGAGTTTGGGGTTTTCCCGGATAAACATCTGTGTTTATGTTTATGATTTGTTGCTGGGTATTTTATGTTTATTTCTCTCAGTAAAATAGTGTTTTATTTCTGCGGTAAATTCCTAACAAATATAAATATAATATAGTAATATTTTAATTAATTATTAAATTTTGTTTAATTTTGTTTGTAATTAAATTTGTAAATAATTAAAATTAATAACATAATTACAATTAATTAGAATTAATTAATTAATATTTTCAATCTAGTTTAGAATTCGAATTTTAATAAAAATTTCTGATTTTTAGTCGAGGCAACAAAAATTCCAGAATTCTGACAATTTTGATATACCAACTTTGAAAGCTCATAAATAGAATTTTACTTGGCCAAATGAGGCCCAAGATGGCTCATTGGAAAGATAAAATTATGAAGATTGTTTCTAAATTGGTTGAAAAACCATGTTTGATCAGTTAACGGGTCTAAATTCAACAGAAGGCCAAGCTCCAAATTTTTAAATAAAATCAATTTCTGAGTTTAATTTTCTGCATTCTCATTTTCCCATGGCTTCTTCTGAGTGTAAATCCATTCGTCTATGTTCTCCTTGGCCAATTAAATCATCAAATACATCAATATAAATCTTGTATTTCCTTTTCAATTATTTATTTAATGAAGTTTTGATTGAATTTGTTTTGATTTCATATTTATCATTTTGATTTCAATTTGCATTTCAATTAAATTATTGATTGGTTTTTGTAGGAAACAGTTGAAGAGATGAGAAGAAGAAGATCTCAATCAATGAGAAGGCTCCAAAAATTGAAGAATATGATTTTGAGCCAATGGAAATTTATTGACCAGAACCACTCTTCAACAAATTTTCTATTGAGGAATTCTTTTGTAAATATTATAAATAGTAGATTGTAGAATGTATTAGTGGCTCCTCTTCTCCGCAATTCAGGAATTCTTGAAGGCACTATTTTTTAGAGGATTTAGAGTTGTAGGGTAGATGAGAGAAAACTAAAATATGGGGATTATTGAGGATTTTTCCTTTGCATGTTGAATTATGCATAGAGAACGAAGTTTGTACTATTGCAACTCTTCTTTTAAAATTAGAAGTTCAATCATTGAAAATGAATGTTGGAGACCAGAACCAGAGAAATGGATTCAATAAATTAGTATTTCTAATATTGTTGTTTTAAATACTAGTTTCATGTGATGATGACAAGAATGTGTCATTTTATTCATATTTGTGCACTGTTGTCAATATAAGTAATTTATCTCAATTATATGTTATTATTTATCTCTGCTCTTATGGTTGAATTCTAATTTATGAGTAACTATTTACTCAGAAATCTGTCTTTTAAACATTGATTTAAAAAAGAGTGATATGTTGTGAACTATTTCCTCATATTATTGTTTAATTATTCAAATTACTGATTTAACAATGAATATCATTTTTGTGAACGACTTCCTAAATGTTGCTAGTTGATTATCTTAGCTAGGAGATCTCTGAATAGAATGTGTTTTGGCATTCATAATGTCAGTTAATTGAACTATTTCGTTAATTTGATATTCATTATAAGCTAGAAATATTTAAATCTCAATCATTTAAATATCTTTCTCTCAGTTGGGTTAGATATATATCTGCCTAATTGAGATAGGATTAGGATAAATTTCCTTTTGCATTTCATTTTAGAATAATTTTACATTTAGATTTAATTCTACATTACTAGAAGTCCTCTTCCAAAAGACGAAAAACTTTAGTTGTGGCTTGGTTGAGCCCCAAATTAACTTAAGGATCACTTTCTTGCCTCCTCAGCAAGAGGGACGATATGATGTCTCTTCTTCATTGGTAGACAAAAGTTACATTTTAAGCCATTGGAGATTGAGCGAAGGTAACTAGACCTAGTTGAACCAGTCGAAACGACCATTCCAAACGGAAAAGGAACTTCTTTAAGTTCTGAACCAGGTTGTCATCCCCACATGTTTTTGCAGTGAATTTCAAGGCATCAACAAATCTGTACATCTCAACTATCATAAAACATGCTTATAACCAACAAATAAGCAGAGATATATCAATGATGAAAAAACTATTAAAGCCACATAATTTCAAGCACATTTACTCATGAAAATACCCAAGGAAAATGAGCTCTTATTGAGATATGAAAATCCAACAAAGTCAAGACCCGTCCATGGATTGGGATGAAAAAAATCTCTTTCATCCAATCACCCTCACACCATATTCCAAACATGAATATGGGATCTCATGAAACAAATCAAACAAAAACAAACCAGGGCTTCCAAAGGTCAAACCACCTCAAACCTCAACCAATGATTCCACCTCACTGTCGTACATCACTAACCCACACCAGATCGAGCTCTACCCAAGCTGTTCAGGGCTCTATAAAATTTGTTCCAACCAAGGCTTCCAGGACCAGTAACTCAACCCACAACTATTTTCGAGCTCTAGAGCGTTTATCCAACCAGGGATTTCAAGACTAGTAACTCAACCCACCAAGGGATCTCGAGTGTTTTTCTAGCCAAGTATTCGAAGACTAGTAACTCAACCCAAGTTTTATAGGGCTTACAAAGTGTTTTTCCAACTAAGGCTCCAAGAACTAGCAGCTCAACCCGTAGCCATAAGGAACATGAGAGCCAAAAAGAAAACAAAAGGAAATAAACCCACAAAACCATGGCTATTCAGGAAATTGAAAGTCTAGTAAAACCATTGGAAATCCAATCCTCCATGCCAATGACAGATCATAACCAAGAGACCACATGCATGTGTCATGCATGCCAAAACTAGCAAGGAAATTATACATGCAACTCGATACCTGCAAGAAAAACCCATTGTACCTGCTGATACCGATATTCTCTTGCACTTTCCTGCTCTTCCTTTTCCTTCTTGCTCCAAATCCCAAGTGTGCCAAACTTTTCTAAGAGTTCTCCAATAAAACTCTGTGTCCAAGAGTATGAGAGAGAAAGAGAGAGAGAATGAGAGCTCCAAAACTAAAGTAACAAAAGTCTCCACTGAAAAATGCTATGAATTGATCCTCATAAGCATTTTTATCAATGAGTACTCTATTTTCTTCATTTCCATTATTTTCCATCATTTTCCTCCTCACATTCAACCTATGACCTTTCACCTCCCTTTTCTCCTATTTTCCATTATTTTCATACATAAAATGTCAATTAATGCCTCATGCCTTTCCAAATCCTTTTCCATTTCCTTTTCCAATTTTAAAGCCATTAATTAATCACAAGTGATCCCCATCACTATGGTTTTTCCCAAAATTTAACTTGGAATACGTGTCCCATAACCTTGGTTATTATTTTGTCTTTATTTACTTTATTACATGGATTTTTGACCAGGGTTGTTACAAAGACCCTCCTTGGACTTGGAAGATGTATTCCATGCATCTATGGCTTATATTGGAACTTTATGATAGTCAAACTTCAAATCAATATTACTAAAGTACTTGTCCCCCTTGACCTATTCAAGAAGGTCATAGATCTTTGGAATCAAGTACATGTTCCTTACTATGATTTTTATTAGGGCTCGATAATCAATGTAGAGTCTTCATGTCCTATCCTTCTTATGCATGAGTACAATGTCATTCCCATGGGGTGAGGAACCTTCTCAAATATGTCAATTTTGTAGCAACTACTAGACATGCAACTTGATTTCCTTGTTTTCTAGAAGGGAGAAATAGTTGTTTGGCCCATTGGATAAAGTTTCCTCGGGGGTCAAATCGATCGGATTCTTGACCAAATATTGCAAAGCCACCCCTGTGGGTGAGGAGACAATGTCTCTGTACTCTTCCATGGCCTTATCCAATTTCCTTTTCCATGTATATGGGCCATGTCTGAAGACCATGCATGTGGCCATGATATTCCCCTTACTTTGAGAGAGAATTATGAGGAAGACAAATTTCTCAGTCTAGGAGATGATATTACTACATTGCTTAGCAGAGATCAGAGAAACAGTAGTAGGTGGGGCTACCTCTAGTATCCTATACATTTTTCTACCCAAAGTAATAATAATAGTATAGTGCTTGGACTCATAGACAGCATGATGCTTCCACAAGCATGGTTAACCCAACAAAGCATCAAAAACTTCAAGGGGAAAAACATCACACAATACCTCATTTGTGAAAGCCTTGATGTTGTAGGATAGGAAATATTGTTGGCTGACACAGATACTTACCCTTGGTGGAGCCACCCGATGGTGTATGGCTATGGGTGTGGTGTTGTTGGCTGGCCCAACCGTTTAATGACCTCTATTGAGATGAGGTCCCTTTGACTCCCGCTATCACCAATGAAATGTAGCGGATCCCCCTTCACCTACATTTGTGAGTGGAAGATAAATTCATCTTCCTGCAAATATTCGGTCTCGCTTTGATGGAAATTTGTGGTAGGAACAATGGCACTGGGTTTTCTATTGACAAATTTTTCCCCTTGATAAGGTCTTGTTCAGAGTTGGAACTTACATCTCACTTTGAAGTTTTCATCTCGACCACCAGTGCCTTTTTTGCACGAAACTCATTTGTGTTATGAGTGGGGTTCTTGTGGAACTCACACCACTTTCTCGTGTCTTTCATCATCTTCCCATTGGTATTATTTACTTGCGTATTTGGTGGGTTGTCATGTTGAGAAATATAGGGGCAATACTATGATAACTATTTTTGATGTATAATTACTTTACAAAGGATACAAAGAATACAAGATACAAGAACAATAATACAAAGGATACAAGATATAGGTGATCATCCAAGGCCAAAACCTCTCCATTCGTGAGAGGAAAACACACAAGAAATATTTTTCTTATAGAATATTCAATTTCCAAATTCCAAGGCCTAGACCCTTGACTAATACCCTCTAAGACCAAGCCGAATATTTCTTCCTACTTCTTTTTGCAATTTAGAATTCCAACTGCTTCTTCTTCAATTTCGACCTCACCAATAGATTCTTCTGCAATTTCGAACTGCTCAAAAAATATTCTGCCGAAACCCTAACCCTTGCACGTGTGATAGATGATGGTGTGATATTGTTCCTTTCTCCTTTGCTTGGGTATTCTCTCCTAGATAATTTGACTTCCAAAATATCCCTTCTTGATGACCTAACTTCACTTCTGCAACTCGGCCTTACAACTGCAATATGTTCCCTAACTCTTTTCTACGTGTGTAGAGAAGTAGCCCAAAACCTATCCAAAATAGCTCAACTTTTTATTCTTCGTCGCACTTCTTCTTGTCCTTGTGATCGAACTTGAGTGAAGTGTGTACTCCAAGTGAGGTCAAAGTCTCATTTACATAGGTTTTTCATTGGGTTGAATTTTTCATTTTAGGTCGACTTGCTCATGAGTGTAGGTTGACTTGTATATTGAATTATGAATTGGTCTTGGAGGGTTAATTGAATTTAATTTGACTCAAAAAAACTATTTTTACAATATGTAACATGCCCAAATGGTTATTTCATACATGATAATGAATTATAATCCCTAGAAGCTTGTAATGGGCGCTTGACCTATAAAAAAATCTCCCCTTGAACATGAAACCCATAGCTCAAGAACAACAATAACAAATTTATTTTTCTCATTACATAAAATCATGATTACATATGTCATTACGAAGACCGAACCTATTTACATATTTCAACACTCCCCTTTAACTAGGGAGGTCTTCATAATCCATACAAGGTACTTGGACATTCTCAATTTGAAGAATTCTCATAAGAAGAGTCAGATTGGTAACTCATCTCTATAGCATCATATCAACCAACATTGTCAAATTTAAATTCCTTGAATAAAAACTCTATCGCTCCACAAGATCAGAGCACAATGTTGGTGAGATAAATGATTTATAGGCACCATTGTCTCTCAAGGAATATACCCCACTTGGGTGTTCATAGGGTATGTATGTTGGGTGTCATTTTTATACTAATTTCCTACATTTTCTTCCCTCATTTCTACCTTTTTGACCTCTAACCTGGGGACTATACTTTCCTTCTTCCTTCCTTTTATCTTGAAACAACATAACTCTACCTTGTTTCATTACTTCACCATTGTCGTTAATTATTACGATGTATTGTTCCTTTTTTGTGGCTAACTGAGATGAACATTGGAAGAAGTTCCTTGGCCTTTTATTTATTTATTTCATATACTATTTCAAACACAGGGACCTGGGACATACAGGCGCACAGAACCAGTTGGAAGCATGTTGTTACAAAGTGTTGTTACACAACATTGCTACAACATGCAGATTCAACACTTTGGCTATCACATATTTTGTTGTTACACCGTGATGTTGTTACAAATCTGCTGCTACGGTTGCGTTTTCTTTTGTGTATTGCTAGATTCTGAATGCTTATATGTCTTTGAAAGATGTTACGCTATAGCTGTCACATTCCAATGATATATGTAGGACTTATCATGTATTGTTGTTTAGAATAACAGCTTCAGTCAGTTTTGATTGAAATCAATGCTTTCCCATTTAGAATTTTTATTGAGGGAATCGGTTGTAACTATATTTACTTTATTTCAATCAGCATGAGAATTGGGAGATTCTCATGACTAATCTGTTCCTCATTTTTTGGAAATGTAATTATTATATAAACACTCAAACCTTCAAGGTCAAGGAGGTTAGAACATAACAGTATTTCCATTTTGACTCTGTAACTATTGATCACCATAATACATAATATCGTCTTGTTGCTATTACATGTGTTGACTGATCTAATTCTCATTTAGTTCTCAATTCTTCCTGCACCCTGCTAGGGAGGAAGGGCCCTTCTGTTTAGCAGGGATTGCAGTCGTAAGGTAGCTGTATTATATATTATATTTCTGCATATTCGTGGAGTGTTATTTTTGGTGTGTCATTTATAAGTAGATCTACTTCAATTCCATGTATTTATCATATTTATACACAAATTCAATTAGAGGTACCAGTTAGTGTAGTTAGTGTGTGGCACACTAGATACTGGTTTAATTGAAGTGTGGTTACATTTCTGTAGATCCTTTTTACTCCTACATGAGTGTTAATTTCAGAAATTGGTTAAAAAAAGATTTCATCTTGTTTTATTTCCGCTTCTAGTATGATGTATCAACACATACAGTGCAACTACCATTGAAATAAGAGATGTTCCTAGTCGATAATTTATGTGTATCGTCTTATTCATTTAAGAGTGATTAATATAAACCAACATTTTGGTGTCATTTCCGGGGATGGAAGTGACGATACAATAAGCCATAATTGTTTATTTGATGATAGAGTGTTCCTAGTTAGTAGTCGTTGGGCGGTAAGACTAGAGGTGAGAACCTGCACATCACTCTAACATACTTGAGTGGCTCACTGCTGTATAACTGAGGCACTTATAGTGAGGATTGATACACATGGGGTCCATGTATTCTCGTAGGAAAACAGAGAAACAAAAACACCCCCACTCTAACTAACCATAGGAAAGACGGGTCGTAAAAAGGAAATTGAAGGGTGAAGATTTGGGAAGGAAGACATTCTTTGGGGATCTGATTTTAAAAGCAGAGAAAGAACAATCCACTTCATACAGAGACAATAGGAAGACAAGACCACAGAAAGTTTTTACTATATAAAGTCCTGAGGTATCTGCACCATCTGTGTCTGGACCTCATCACCCTTCAAATAACATACCCACTCCTGAAATTAAGACCCCAGATCATAAGCAACAGTGGGAAGACATTGATCAAAAATTAAGAATTGAAGGACAAGGGGAAACTAGCGAGGGGAAGCCAAGGCCTGAATCAGAAAAAAAAATTATTTGATTATCATTATCTGGATTCGGGTAGCGTAGTGAAACAGATGGTCCTGGAACAGTTTTATATTTCACCCATCAATCAATCCCCTGCACATTCCGAGGTCAGTTCATCTCATCAGGACGGATCAGTTATGGGGGATGAAAACACTAATTGTACTATTACTACTTTTGAATTCTGGATACTGGAAACAAGGTATGAAGTTCCTATGAATAATATTCACTTATCATCTCTTCCATCCTTCCAAGGGATGGATATCGAAGATCTTGATACCTTTATGTTCGAATTCGATGTCTTATGTAGGAGTTATGACTACATTTCAAACTCTTAGAAGCTAAAACTATTTCCTGCTACTCTGAAAGGAGCAATGTTGAGATGGTTCATGGGACTGAGTATTGGCTCAATCCAGACCTGGAGTGAAATGAAGGAGAGATTCCTCTCTAAGTATCGGGATTACTATTGACCCATGGATTTGAAGGAAGAAATATTTAGGATTACACAAAAGGAGGAGGAAAGCTTGGAATATTATATGAGACGATTCCATTACAATTTACAAAGGTCTAAGTTTGGTGACTTAGCCCAAGATATTATGGAAAAAATATTTCTAAGAGGCATGAGAGATGACTATCTGGAGCACTTGAATCTGCTAGGAAAGGGAGACATATCACAAGAGTCATTTCAAGAAATATTGAAGCTCTGTCTGTGGATTTCGAGAGGATCGACCAAAGGGGGGAGTTCAGTTCGGGACCCTTCAATCTGGATATAGAAGTCTACAAGTGGAGGAGTGACTAGAGCAGATATCGGGAATCTATTTGAGGATTTTAAAGCCAATCTCCTCAGTACTCTATCTACTCAAATTACCACAACACAAGTCAAGAAAGAAACATCTACAAAGAGAATGTGAACTGGAAAGCATTAGCTTGTGCAATATCTGTGAGCTGGAGCATTCCACTGGTCAATGCCCAGAACTACCCAGACTGAAATAAATACTTAAGGAATCAAGTGAGGTGGTCTAGTCTTCCTACTTCATCGGACCAAGGAGACCATGGCAGCCACGACCTATAGGTATGCCTCCAGATTTTTCCTCTTTTAATTCTTGGAATAATGTTTATAATGGGCAACAATTCCCATATGGCCATATCCCACTCCTTCTTCAACACAATTTCCTTCACCTTGGAACCAGTGGCCTTCCCCTCCACTAATGCAATATCCTCCATATCAGTCTTATCCTTGGAGTCATAATTGGAGAGGTAATGGCCAAGGTCCATATCCCTCTACACTACCAATGCAGCAGTAGTTACAACTGCCTCCTCTCCAAACTCCCGCATCTTCTGTCTGACCCAAATTATCTATGCAAACTAACCCCAATCCGAATAATAAGGCAGTCTAGAACATAGAGAGCCCGAATACTTTGCAGACTTACCTTATCACTCCTATTGGGCTCAATGAGATTCAACTTAGATCGAGAAAATTAATTAGACATGACCATTCTCCTATCATTACCGAGGAGGAATGTGAGTCAAGGTGTATAGTCGATTATGAAGCAGTTGTTACACCTGTAACAGCTAATACAACACAGACTGTTACACCTGTAGCAGTTAGATCAGGAAGGATTGTTGCTCCTACAACATCCAACCTGGGCAGGGCTGGTGCACCTATGACAGTTGACTCAACTTTTAGCGCTCAGGATCCTCCGTATCCTCAACGATTAACTAAAACTGGGACAACCTCACAAACTGAATCTAAGCTTCTCAAGGAGTTACATAATTTGTATGTACAAATTTATTTGTTACTAGCTCTTAAGGAAGTACCTATTTACACTAAAACAATGAGGGATCAATGTGTCAAAAATCTTGGAAGGAAGCCAAAGCACCCTGCTACTATCCATGTTATGGGGAAACTATTCGAACTAATGATTGGCCAGCCTTTATTAACTAAATATAATGACCCAAGGCATCCTACAGTTACTATCTATATTGACTTCCAGCCCATAACCAATACTTTAATCGACTTAGGGGCAACCATTAATACGATGACGAAGGATATTTTTATCTCCCTAGGACTCCACAGGCTTAGACCTACACCTACAGTGCTTGAAATAACAGATAGGTCCCGCGTTAAACCCGAAGGGTTGTTATAAGATGTGGTGATTACTGTAGCTTCTTGGATATATCCTGTTGATTTTCTCATTTTGCAAACCAAATCCAACCTGGGGGGGCATCCTTTGATATTTGGGAGACCATGGCTATCCACCGTAGATGCATTTATCGGATGTAGATATGAATGATCCGGATTTATGCAGAAATGAAACATAATACAAATATAACTATAAATACAAATATGCAGCATAAATAACACTTCATTTCATTAATATCAAAGAGCTGCAATTTGCTTACAGACATAATGGAAATAAACTAGCTAGGGTGCTAGTAACTTATCTCTAAGAAGAGATGTGGTGGCTACAGGCCTCTGAACTATGTTAAAATGAGGCTCGAGGGCCTGTTTATTATTTCTAAACAATGGAAAACCATAAACATCCAAAAACCTAATCCTAGAATATGAAGTGCCAAAACTATGGGCCTCGTTTGGGTAAATTGGTACATCAACTTCCCGGCGACGTAACTTTGGCATACGATCTCTGTTTGACGCGCACAATACCTCGTTAGAAATATATATACGATGAATACAACTTTTGAGTGAGAAAAATTACTTAATAAACCAATGTGGCTCTCATTTTTTCCAAAAAACGTCATTTAGGGCCTCAAAACGGCTCCAGAAGTTCAAGACCCGAAAAACTGCTAAAAATAGTAAATTGTGCTATAATTAAGGAAAATGAAAAATTGAAAGAGACAATGGTGGGGCCCCAAGTGGAATAGGAGGGTGGCCACCAATATCCATCTGGATCATTCCTCCTCCCCTAGGAAGCAGTGGTCCCCATTGCGTTGAGTTCCTCCATGAGATGAGGAAACTTCTGCTGAACTTGGTCCTTGGTGAACCACTTGCCTTTGTGCGGGAGTTGGCCAGCTTTGACAACCTGATATAGTTGGATCTTCTGCTGGTGAATGTTCTTGATTTTCATCCATGATACAATATTTGGTGGCCTGTTCCATGCAGTCTGTGTTTAACTCTGTTGGTGTGAGTTGTTCTGCAATGTCGGAGGTGTCCAGTGTTAGACTCCTGTATTTTTACAGTATCGCGAGGTGATTGCCTATTCCTCATAATCTTCATGCTGAAAATAATATTCCATGACTATCATTTATTTTCAGAAAGGAAAAGAAGAAAAGATGAATTTTTTTTTGATTAAGTATGATGGTAAGCCAAATCTCACTGTCTTCATTATTTTCATTTACCCTCTTCTTTACCTTTCATTTCACCTATTTCTAACACTCCCATGCTTTGAAATCCCATTTTAACCCCTAAACCCTCATTTTAACCTCTTCCCCTTCCTAAACCCCTTTCCCTAGCTAAAACCCCATTCCCATCACTAATATCCCTTCCCCTTTACTCTTTCCCCTTTTTTTCATTAAAAAACAATGTAAAACCCACTTTTACATCGTTTTTAAATAATTTTAATCTATTGGGCCTGTTATCACCCTAGTAATTTCTCAATATTGTGGGATTTTGGTTTTTAGTTTAAGAAAACTATGGGTAACCACAAACCTGAGAAATTACTAGGGTGATAACATACTGGCGACCATACCAGGGACTAACCAATCTCCATTTTTAAATTTAGTCTTAAAGGAAGATCTTTCATTTATATTTTACTTTAGATTATTTTTAAGGGTTGTAGGTATTCATAAACAATCATTCTAACTTCTAGGAAAACCTACTATACCAGGTCTAATCCAGATCCTAAGCCTGCAGTTATAGTAGATAACCCAGAATAGATTGGAAAAAAGAAAAAACAAATTGTCAATTTAGAAACTGAAGTACCATTAAGAAAATCTAATTCTTTACCCAAAGAATTAGTGAGCTTATCTGATATTGATTTTGATTTCAAGTTTGAACAATCATTGTTTAAAAATAAATCTGAAACTGATTTAAAAGATACTGTAATAGATCTTGTTTTTACTTCTTTCTTGAATGCAAAACAAAATATTATTTCAGCAAAAATAAAATAAGATAAATCTGAATCTCAAAGTCAAGTAGAAAGGATTAGTGTTACACTGATTAAAGACATTGATGAAGCTATTAAATTAGCCCATTTATTATCTCACATTAAGCCTCCAGTTTCTCAATTGCACACAAAAATAATTCCAACAGCAGATTCAACTCTGTATGCTGTCACTTCATTTTTAGATTCCACTGCAAGTTCATCCACAGAAAAATTTAGTCCTAAGTTGCCTTTGCAGCCTAGGATATTATTCCCTTCATCCACTCAATCCACTATATCCACTAGTTTTATAAGCACTACATCCTTATTTCCAAATAGTTCCATATATATACCAACCTCTTTTCCAAGCTCTTCAAGTACAAATTTCAGCACATCAGCTACTATATCTAGCAGTGCTGCTATCATTACTGTTATACCTCCTAGTTCAACAAAACTTCAAGCCATGGCTGCTAGGTATGCTCCCCTTGTCTTACCCCAAAACCTCCATGATATGCTCCAATATTACCAGAAAAATATACTACTATTTGATGGCTTGTCACAATATACTGCTCAACAACATATCACAAAAATAACAAACTACTGTGAAATCTATGAAATTGATGAGTCAGATGTTCAAATGACGTTATTTGCTCAAAGTTTAACAAGAGAGGTTAAGAAATGGCTTAAAAATTTAGTTGCTGGTAGTATAGCTAATTTAGTTGAATTTCATAGTGCATTTTTAAATAAATGGGAAAAGAAAAAGAATCCTTTGCAAATTTTGTCTGAGTTTGATGCTTTAAAAAGATCTCCTAATGAGTCTGTTCAGGATTACTGCACTAGGTATAATAGTGTTTATAATGCCATTCCTGTTGATCTTAAACCTACAACCTACTCTGTACTTCTTAAATTCCCTGATGGATTTGATCCAAATATGGCTTATCAACTAAGAGAAAGGAATGTTGAAACATTAGAACATATGCAATTAGATGTTTTTAGTGTAGAAATAAATATTCTAGCTAAAAAATCCAGACTTAGGAAAGAAAGGAGAGTCACAATCAAAGAAGAAACATCAAATTCAGATGCTAAAATAGATTTATTTGCTAAAACTTTAGAAAGGGTGGTTGATATATTAGAAAATATTGAGAGAAAACCACAATGGGATAACCAACCACAAATCAGAAATCCCAACTTCAGAAAAAATAATAACCTTGGAAAAGCTAAAGAAGCTGCTCCAGATCAAAACATTAGGCCCCCATTTCAAGAGAACTATGCTGAGAGTTCTCATAATAATGATGAAGATGAGGATAACATCAACCTAATAATGGGGATAGATGAAGAAAACACTATTTTCCTCACTCAGGAGGATCAACAACTTTTTGAGCTTCAACAACTCAAAGTAGAATCTAGTGAATCCTTTGATTTCAAACAAGGTTATGACTTCACCATTAATGAAATTCACAGTCAGTATAACCTTAGAAACAGAAAAAAAAAAAAAAAATGAAGCTTCTACAAAAAACACTTCTCAAAATCAAACTAAAAAGAATGTAGAAGCACTAAAAACTAAGCTTTTTCAAATTCTCCCAAGGGAAAACAAGAAAAATTCTAATCGTCCCAGTCCCAAAAAATTTCCAAGTCCAAAAATTGTTTACATCACTAAAGAAGTGTCCCAATACTCCAATAATTCCCAAAAGGCCAACACTACCAAAGCCCCTAATTCAGTAAAATCAACAATTCTTGATCCAAAGAAGAATCCTGTAGATTCTAAATTAGCAAATCCCAAAAATGTTAATACCAAAGCTTCTACTGAAAGTTCAAGATCTGAAAAAAAATTTGCTACCCCTGAATCTGTCCCTAAAAAGAGAACTAAAGACAACAAAATTCAACAAACTCAGACAGAAAACAAAAGAACAACTCAAGATAAAAGTACATCTACTGAAATTCATGAAAAACCCACTCAGATAACTGTCACAAAAGATGAACTAATTCAAATTAGTAAGTCTCAACCATCATTTAATATTCAAACTGAAATAGCTAAGTTAAAAATACCAATTCCCTTAACAGAATTGGTAAAAAATGACTTATAGAAATCAACAAAAACTGAAACTTTGAATATGAATGATGGTGAAGATTCTATTAATTTAAATGATGATTAACCAGAATTGATATTTGGCCCTGATGTAAATGGTAAGCATTCAGATGGAACAGTTCCTCCTTTCTATATTATTCTTACTATTCACGATCAGATTTTACACAATAAAATGTTAGATTTAGGAGCTTCCCACAATTTAATGCTAAAAGCTATCATGGAAACTCTGAATTTAGAAATAACAAGGCCTTATAAAGATTTGTTCTCTTTTGATTCAAGCAAGGTTAAGTGCATAGCATTGATAAAAGACTTATGTGTGAATTTGGTTCAGTATCCTGGTAAAAGTATGGTTATGGATATTGTAGTAGCTGATATCCCACCAAAGTATGGTATGCTTCTTTCTCGCTCATGGGGAGCTAAGTTGCAAGGATCTCTACAATTAGACATTAGCTATGCCACCATATCAGTGTTTGGAAAACCCAAGAAACTTTATAGAGAAACTTTAATGAAATACATGGTTAGTAGTGCTGAGAGATCAATAAATTACTCAATTTACTCAACACCAACTGATCTTGATTCTTTCATTTTATGTAACTCTGATAATAATGAAATCCAAACTAAATTAATTGACATAAAGCCTAAACCAAAAAATGATAATATTTTTCATGAAGCCCTTTGGCACTTAGCCTTTGATGTCTCAGTAAACAAGTCAGGAGCAGGAGCTGGAGTGTGGATCACAAACATTGAGACCAATCGTTCGGAAGGACATGCCTTTAGACTCAACTTCAAATGCACCAACAACATGACAAAGTATGAGGCACTTATTTTAGGCCTCCAAATCATCAGAAATTTAGGAGGTAAGAAAATTTTAATCATGGGAGATTTGGAATTAGTCATTAAACAAATAAATGTTGAATATTCTGTTCATAATCCTAGATTAGCCAGATATAGAGATGCAGCAACTAATTTGGTTGATGATTTACTAGAATGTAAGTTTGCTACTATTCCTAGAAAACAAAATTTGCAAGCGCATTTCCTAGCAACTTTTGCTAGCACATGTAATTTACCTTTTCAACCAACAGATAGATATACTTCTAAAGTTAAATATAGACCCATTGTCCCAGATAATGTCAAATACTATCATATTTTCTCTGAAGATGAATAGATTTACCATTTTTTGAATAATGAGGATGAATTTCAAAATTGTAAGATAGACACAGATGGTAATTTAGATTCAAAATGTAATATATATTCAGATACTAATTGTGAAATAAATAATATAGATGTACATAAACTTACCAAGCCCACTGTATTTACTCAATTTGACATAGATAACTTAGTGTTGTGTAACCAGCTCCAAAAATAGAAGAAAAGAGATATCAACGCCTTAGAAATAAGCCACTTCGAGGGGGCAACCTCCAATACATTACATGAATGAACAATTCTTGGATGATACAATTTACAAAACCTCCTTTCTATATATATGAGTCCATGTGGCCATAATGTAATCCTAGTGGGCCACAATGTAATCCTAGCCGACCTAACAATAATAATTTAAGGGCACAATAATAACAAAATGGGGGTTACAAGGGTGCAATAATAACAATAAGGGGTTTACACTAACAATAATAAGGGGCTATACTAGTGATATAGGGACCTAACATGCCCCTCTCCTTCAAAAAAGTGTTGTCCTCAACACTTGAGTAGCTCCGGATGCTTCTGTATAAAATTCTCATCCTCCCATGTAGAATCTTGAGTGGGTAAGTTCTTCCACTTGATGAGATACTCTGAAATTGATCGATTCCGTAGTTGTCGAGTTCTTTTTTCTATGACTGCTTCAGGTTCCAATATGATCTTCCCTTCCCCATCAAGTTCTGGCAATACTGTTTGAACTGGAAGATTTTCACCTATAACCTTCTTTAAGCATGAAACATGGGAAACTGGATGTACTCGCGAAGAAGCAGGAAGCTCCAATTTGTATGCCATAGTACCAATATTTTGCAACACCTTGTAAGGACCATAGTACTTTGGTGATAATTTATTATCCTTCTTAGCTTGCTTGAGGGACATTTGTTTGTATGGTTGTAGCAGTAAAATTACCCAATCTCCTACATCAAAACTTCTCTCGCTGCGATGTTGATCTGCCTGTTGTTTCATTTGATTTTGTGCCAAATTCAGGTTATCCTTTAAGAATTGGAGAACTTCTTGCTGATGCTCGATGTGATCTTCCACTGCTTGAACCTTCGAATTTTCCCTTAAAGATGATGTGATGGATGGTGGATGATATCCATAAAGTGCCATAAATGGGGTCATTTTTGCTGCAGTATGGAAGGAAGTGTTATACCACCATTCAGCAAGAGGTAACCACTTGACCCATTGTATTTGTTTATCAGATACAAAACAACGAAGATATCCTTCCAAACATTTATTTACTATCTCAGTTTGACCATCAGATTGAGGATGATAAGATGAGCTATGAGCTAATTAAGTACCCAAACAAGAAAATAACTCCGTCCAAAAATTTCTAGTAAAAATGGGATCTCTGTCGCTCACAATAACCCTTGGGCTTCCATGTAGCTTTAGAATTATGTCCATAAATGTAGTAGCAACTGTACTTGCTTTAAATGGATGAGATAATGCACAAAAGTGTGCATACTTGGTAAGTCTATAAACTACCACCATTATGACACTCTTTCCTTCGGACTTAGGTAAACCTGTGATAAAATCCATTGAAATCTCCTCCCAACGTTGACTTGGAATGGATAAAGGTTGTAGAAGTCTCGGGGTCTTAATTGTCTCAACTTTGTTCTGCTGGAAAACCAAACATTCCGCCACAAACTTTTGAATATCAGATTTAAGGCCATCCCAAAAAAATTCTTTCTTCACCCTGTGGTAAGTTTTCAAAAATCCTGAGTGTCCTCCTAAAGGAGAAGTGTGCAATTCCAGAAGAATCTTTTGTTTTAGTTGGGAATTCTTACAAAGATATAAGCGATCTTTGTACCATAAGGAATCATTTTTCCAACTAAATGTATCGGATGTACTAGGATCTTGCTGCAACTTTTGAATGAGTGTCCATACATCTTTTTCCTTCTTCCATTCATCTCTTGCTTCGGTTATCCAATCTGGTTGGATAATAGAAATAGCACAAAGCAATGCTTCCACCTCTTCATTCTTTCTTGAGAGTGCATCTGCAACAACATTAAGCTTTCCTTTTTTGTAGATTATTTCAAAGTCATAACCCAACATCTTTGTGACCCATTTTTGCTGCTCTTCTGAAGATAGTCTTTGTTCCAAAAGTGTTTAAGACTATCATGATCAGTTTTTACCTTGAAGTGTCTTCCCATTAGGTAAGTTCGCCATTTCTTTAGTGCATGAAGTATTGCTAACATTTCCTTCTCATAAATAGGTTTTTGTAAATACTTTCCTTTGATTGGACGACTTTCAAAAGCAATGGGTCTTCCTTCCTGCATTAAAACTGCACCAATTCCATTTCCTGAGGCATCACATTCCACAATGAAGGTTTTTGTAAAGTCTGGTGTAGCTAAGACCGGTGCTAGGCACATTGCCTCTTTAAGACGTTCAAAGGCCTTAGTTGCTTCAGGAGTCCATGAAAATGCATCTTTCTTCAACAATGTTGTTAGAGGTGCTGCTATTCTCCCATAATTCTTAACAAACTTGCGATAATACCCTGTTAGCCCGAGAAATCCTCGCAACTGCTTTATGGTTGTGGGGACTTTCCATTCCTTAATGGCTTTAATTTTGTTAGGGTCTACTTTAACACCCTCGTGAGATACAATATGACCCAAATATTCCACCTCTTGTACTCCAAAGAAACATTTCGATGTTTTTGCATATAATTGTTTCTCCTCCAATAGTTTGAGCACCCTGTCAACATGTTGAACATGATCCTTCCAAGACCTGCTGTAGATTGGTATATCATCAAAAAAATACTAGCACAAATTTTCTAAGGAAGGGTTTGAAAATGGAATTCATCAACCCTTGAAATGTAGAAGGTGCATTGGTAAGGCCAAAAGGCATGACCAAAAATTCATAATGACCTCATGAGTTCGAAATGCTGTTTTTGGAATATCTTCAGTCTTCATTCTAATTTGATGATATCCTGAACGAAGATCCAACTTGGTAAAATAAATTGCTCCATGCAATTCATCCAATAATTCATCAATCACAGGAATGGGAAATTTGTCTTTAATGGTGAGCTTATTGAGCTCCCTATAATCCGGACACATTAGCCATGATCCATCCTTCTTGTGTACCAATACTACAGGAGCAGAGAAAGAACTTTGACTAGGTTGAATTATACCCGCCTCTAACATTTCTGCAATCATACGTTGAATTTCGCTCTTTTGGACGTAAGGATATCTATAAGGCCTGATGTTTGGAGGAACACTTCCTGGAATCAAATGAATAGCATGATCATGATCACGAATAGGTGGGAGTCCTTTGGGAGTTTCAAACACCTTGGAATGATTGTCCAAGACTTGTTGGAGATCTGCAGAAATAGATGATTTTGATGTTGGAACTTCTAGTGAGCATAATTGTGCAATTAAGCCTCGTTGTTCTTTCTTTAGAAGCTTTGTCATGCCATTAGAGCTTATTATCCTTCCTGGCTTCCCTTCAATACCCCGTAATTCGACTTCCTTTCCTTCTGAAAAGAATTTCAAGAAAAGTTCTTGAAAATTAAAAACTACCGTCCCCAAAGATTGTAACCATTGTACTCCTAGTACAACATCAGCACCTCCCATAGGAATGGAAAGCATTCGACTAGTCAATACATATTCCCCCATGGTTAGCTTGATATTATGGCATTTTCCAGAGCAATTTATAGTTCCTCCATTTGCAACCATCACTTGACATTCTGGTGCTGGGTATAGGAAACAATTTAATTCCTTGGCCACCTTACAATGAATAAAATTATGGGTGCTACCTGAATCAATCAACACTATTACCTTTCTCTTCTTGATTTGTCCTTTTATCTTGAGAGTTTGAGGAGTGGTAATTCCTGCCAGTGCATTACACGATATGGTTGGATTCATTTCTTCCTCTTCTGGGGCTGGTTCCTGGTGTATATCCTCTTCTTGCTCATTTTCTTCTTCCTCTTCACAATCTATGTAAAATAATTTCTTCTCAGCACACTTATGACCTTTAGTGTATTTGCTATCACAACTGTAGCAAATCCCTTTTTCTCTTTTTTCTTCCAATTTTTGTGGTGTCAACCTTATAGGTTGTGGAAATCTAGGCGTAGCAATACTTCCTTCTTTATAGAATTGATTGGTAGGCTTCCTTGTCGCCATTATTTTACATTCAACTTTTCTTGCCAACCTGAATGCCTTCTCCAATGAATCTGGTTCCAAAATGTGAACTTCATGTTGGATGTTATCCTTTAAAGTGCCCATGAAGAGATCGATCCTGTGTTCCTTTGGAATATCAGTTACCCTTATATTCAATTTTTGGAAGTCCTCAATGTGCTGCCTCACTAAACCCTTTTGTTTGAGATTTATCAATTGGCTAAAGAAGGTGTTGCTCTTTGTATCCTCATAATGTGCTATCATTTCCTCCGTAAAAATTGACCAAGTGACAATTTTTTTACGAAAGAAAAGCCATCGATACCATACAAATGTATTTTGTTCTAAATGTAAAGTTTCAATGCGTACCTTTTGTGTGTTTTTCACCTTATGGAGATCAAAATATTGCTCCATCTGTAGTATCCATGTTACAGGATCCTTTCCATCAAACTTCCTCATATCCATTTTTGGAATATGGTGGTTCTTCCCGCCAACATTAGAGTTTATGAAATCACGATTAACATTTATTTTGTTCTCATCATGAGGTTATTCTACTATCTTTTCACCATTAGGAAACATTTCTTGTATCAACTTTGTAAAACCTTCGATGTCTGCTTTTAGATCATTCTTCATATTTTCCATGTTGTCTTTCATGTCATCCATCTTAGCTTCCATGCCAGCTTCCATGCCATCCATCTTAGCTTCCATGCCATCCATTTTAGCTTCCACGCCTTTCTTCAAACCGTCCATATTCACTTCCACGCCTTTGTTCAAAACTTCCATTTCATTTTTTGTTGCTCTTTGCGAGAGTGAAATTTGTTGCACTTGCTCTTGTAATTTTGATAAATCATGTTTCAATTCTTCATCTTCATGATTCATAGTAGAGCCTTCTGAAGGCTTAATGGGTGTTGAATTATTTTTATAGGGCATATTTTAGAACCTAATACTGATATGTATTCTACAATATTCCCTTGGAATCAATTCAAATTGATTCTTCAAACAAGACTTATGCAATTCGGAAAAAAAAAATACACACCTTTTTCTTGCTTTTGAGGAGCTCGATATTGAAATTTGATTATCTCTACGATTACAGCACTTCAATATTTTCATTTGGGTACCAATGTAGCCCTCTGAATTATCTTTTGAATGCCATAGGTCTGACCGGATTTGGATTCTCCAAGACAAAGTTGTGTCCAATCTCCCACAATGACCTAATTATGGACTGGTTCAGTAGAGCGAACTTTTATGACTTGCCACATCTCACTGTTTCATCCTTCGGCTCTGAAATTGATAGCCCAGAAACTATAGTCTGTGTACTTGCAACCACTTTTTACGGCACTCCAATCCGATGCTCAGAGAGAGAGTTATGAATATTTTCCCACGATCACTTCTTTGAGATGAAATTCAGGAGCTTGAAAAAGCACTACCTTCCACAGATCATAACTCCGAAAATATTGAGAACCAAGATCTAAAATTTTCGACGAGTTTCCTTAGGATTTCAGCTTCGCACCCTAAAAATTTCAGCTTCTGAAACTTCGTAGAAACAAATTTATAGCGCAAATTCCACGATGACCTGTTTAGGAGCCTGAAAAGAGACCTAACTTCCATAAATTATATCTCCAAAAATATTGCGAACCAAGCTCTGAAATTTTTTGACGATGTTCCTCAAGAATTTGGCTTCGTACCCTAAACATTTTAGCTTCTGAAACTTCGTAGAACAAAAGTTATAGAGAAAATTCCACGATGACCTGTTTGGAGCAGTGAAACCCTAGAATCCAAAGCTCTGATACCAAATGTTGTGTAACCAGCTCCAAAAATAGAAGAAAATAGATATCAACGCCTTAGAAATAAGCCACTTCGAGGGGGAAACCTCAAATACATTACATGAATGAATTAATTCTTGGATGATACAATTTACAAAACCTCCTTTCTATATAAGAGTCCACTGTGGCCATAAATATAATCCCACAGTAGACACAATGTAATCCTAGCCGACCTAACAATAATAAATTAAGGGCACAATAATAAAAAAATGGGGGTTACAAGGGTACAATAATAACAATAAGGGGGTTACACTAATAACAATAAGGGACTATACTAGTAATATAGGGACCTAACACTTAGAGAATGTAGATATAGAGGAAATAATTGAAGATGAAATTGAAATGTTAGATTTAAAAGATAAATTTTTACCTAAGGGTTTAACTCCTTTGGAGGACTTGTTTGATTCCAATGATGTGCCCAAAAAGCCTAAAATGGAACCAGTCAAGTCTGACATTGAAGAATGTAACACTGGGATAGAAACAAAACCAAAAATGATCAAATTGTCAAAATCTTTACCCCCTCAAGAAAAAGAAAAATACATTGAAATTTTAAAGGAATATCAAGATGTGTTTCTCTAGAGTTATGAAGATTTAAAATCATATGACACAAACATAATTCAACATAAGATTCCTATAAAATATTATCAGAAACCATTTAAACAAAAATTGAGGAGGATTAATCTTGTCTTATTACCTTTGATTGAAAAAGAAGTTAAACGCATGTATGATGCCCAAATCATTGCACCAATCAGATATTCTGATTGGGTTTCTAACTTAGTACCTACAAAAAAGAAAATTGGTGAAATTAGATTATGTGTAAATTTTAGAAATCTCAACAAAGTATCATTGAAGGATAGTTACCCTTTACCCAAGATGGATCATATTTTACAAAGGGTAGTTGGTTCTTCCAGGATATCTTTATTGGATGGTTTTTCAGGATATAACCAAATACTTGTCCAAAAAACAGCTTTTACCACTCCTTGGGGCACTTTCATGTATGTGAAAATGCCTTTTGGTTTGATGAATGTTGGAGCTACTTTTCAAAGGGTTATGGATATAGCCTTTGCTAAGGAAATACATGAATTCTTAGTTATTTATTTAGATGATATTACTGTCTTTTCTAAGTCAAATAATGAACACTTGGATCATTTGAGACAAGTTTGTATTAAATGTAGAAATTTGGTATATCATTAAATCCTAATAAAACTCTTTTTGGACTGGAGGAAGGAAAATTACTTGGACACATAATTTCAAAGGAATCTATTAGGATAGATCCAACAAGGACAGAAGCCATACTGAAAATTCACCCACCTAGGAACATCAAAGAGTTACAAGCATTTTTAGGTAAAATTAACTTTTTGAGAAGATGTATTTCTAATCTAGCAGAAATCATCAAAGAACTGAATAACATGCTAAAAAAGGAATATGTTTTAAAATGGAAAGTTGAAGCAAAACAATCATTTGAATCTATTAGACATGCTTTAACAAAAACACCAGTCCTAATCAATCCAGACTTCAAGAAAGATTTTATAATCTTTTCATTTGCCTCAGAACATACCATAGTTGCAGTTCTATTGCAAAAAAATGACCAAGTTTTTGAACAACCTATATCATTTTTCAGTAAAACCCTTAGAGATGCACCTTTGAAATATAACATAATGGAAAAAAAATCTTTAGCCTTGGTTAAAGCCATAAAAGATTTCAGAGTGCACATTCTTCACTCCCACATTATTGCCTATGTCCCTAATGTTGTAGTCAAATATATCCTTACACAATATGGGCCAGATGGAAGAAGAGGAAAGTGGATTGCCACTATCCTTGAATATGATATTTAGATTAAACCAACTAAGCTCATAAAAGGACAAGGGTTAGCGAGATTGATAGATGAATCCAATTGCAATGCATTATATATAAATTTCATTGCACAAGTTGATAATCAGGAAGAGATGGCGACTCCATCGATTAGTGAAGCCTTTCTAGACTCACCATGGTACTCAGATACTATCTTTGTACTTACAAATTTACAAGCTCCTCCTGGACTAACTAGAACTAAAGCTATATTTTTTAAACTTAAAGCAATGAGATATTGTATTCTAGATAATGTGATTTTTTGGAAAGAACATAGTGGAATTTTACTTAACTGTTTACTCAAATTAGAAGCTGAAAAAATTCTTGAGGAATTTCATGCAGGTGACTGTGGGGGACACTTATATTGGAAAAGTACAGCAGATAAGATTCTTAGAGCTGGTTTCTACTGGCCTACATTATTTTTTGATGTGAAAAAATTCGTTCCCTCATGTCACAAATGTCAGATTTTTGAAGGTAAAAAGAAGTTGTTACCTTTACCCCTGAAACCTATTTCTATTGAGATGCCTTTTCAACAATGGGGTTTAGATTTCATTGGAGAAATTCATCCTCCATCCTCTGGCCAACACAAGTGGATATTGACTGCCATAGATTATTTCACTAAGTGGATTGAAGCCATTCCTACTAGTCAAGCCATTGATTTAGTCATTATCTCTTTCATAGAAAACAACCTTTTATCTAGATTTGGATGCCCACAAAAATTAATCACTGATAATGCAGCAACATTTAAATCTAAGAAAATGATTGCATTTTGTCACAAGTATCATATTACCCTAGGCCACTCTACTGCTTATTACCCTCAGGGTAATGGGCTAGCTGAGTCTTCAAATAAAAGCCTTGTGAGTATCATCAAAAAACTACTTGAAGAAAATAAGAAAACATGGAATAAAAAGTTAGTCTATGCCTTATGGGCGGATAGACTTACTACCAAGAAGTCAATTGGAACATCTCCTTACCAGATTGTATATGGGATGGATGCAGTTTTCCCATCATCTTTAGGTGTTCCAATAATGAAAATTATCCAAGAATCACAAGTAGAACTCAATGATATACAAAGAAGGATAACTCAAACTTTTCATCTACAACAAACAAGAGAAGAAGTATATGAAAAATCTCAAGTCATTCAAGAGAAACTCAAGAAAATATTTGATAAAAGAACTAAATAAGATGACTTTTCCATTGGAGATAAAGTGTTAAAATGGGATTCCAGGAGAGAAGAAAAAGGGAAGCATGGAAAGTTTGACTTTCTATGGAAAGGACCCTATGAAATTTATGGATATAGGGGTAACAATGCTTTCTTCATCAGATATTTGGATGGAAATCATATTCAAGATGGACCAGTTAATGGTAGAATGCTCAAACACTATTATTCCTCTGAGTTAACCAATAGTTATTCCCAGTTACTTTTACATCATTGTAAATATCCATTGCAGTGTGTAGATTGGATTGGATATTTTCTTATCAAAGTTGAAGCCTGGAGTGAAGGCCCTAAGATTTTAAGAGTAAAATGTCATAATTATGAGTTTTTGCAAAAAACAGAAGACAATTACTAGATTATCAAGTTCAAAATTGAAGGCTACTAGTCTTAGAGTTCTTGACATTTCACCAAGAAATTCCATCCCCATGTGAAGCCACTGTTAAGGTCCTATAAATATAGAATTCATAATTTGGAATTGACTTATGATAGTTTTTTAAATATGTACATACTTTTCTTTTTTCAAGTTGTTTTTCCATATTTTGTAAAAAATAAAAAATCAAAAAATTAAAAAAAAAGGGTAAAAAGTCCTAAAAGAAAAATTGAAGGACTTAGAAAAAATAATATACCCCAAAGAAAAAAGAAATAAAACATGAAAGTGTGCAAGTCCAAATGCCACTACTTTTTACTTTCAGATGATTATGGGAGAGTGTCAATAAATGCCATAATCCATGATGAGTTGAACTGTTCAATCTTGACTTGTCATATTTCAATTTACATGTTGTAGATAGTGAATAAAGATTAGTCAGACTGTTTAATCCTGACTAATTAGTAGATAGGTAGAGAATAATGAGGAGATCATCAGTTTAAACTGAGCCCTCAGATGAAATAAGGTAGATTTAGATAGTTTTTATTGCTTTCAAAAGAATAAAATGTTTCAAGGTTGCTAGCTCAAATGCACCTGCAAAAAGGAAAAAAAAATGTTAGATTAAAGTTGGGCAGGTAGAAAAAGGTGGGAAAATAATTGTAATATTTTTTACCAGGAAAAAGTCACTAATTTCCCCTCCCCTATATTTATTATGCATTCTAAACTTCCAGTCAAAGAGGCTCAGAGCATTTCTCTGACTTCTGTTGGGACCGGACCCAAGGCTCAATGAATGTTAAGTTAAAAGTGTTGAATTCCTATATTAATCCCTAATTATCATCATTTACATAACATTCATCCATTACACTTCAATTTCATAAGTAAAGACCTTCTTACTTGATGAAAAAATAAAATCCCCTTTTGATTAATCTCCTTCATTCATAAAAACATAAAAAACCCTCCAAAAATATTATATTCTAGGTCAAAGTGGTCAAATTATAAATGATAAAGCTTTTCTTTTACATTATCACTTTACTTAGTGATATAATTATATTTTGGTGTTTTTCATTGTCCTTGGTCATATCAACTTCTAATTTATTTATTAAATCCCTATAAACAAACCTTATCCTATTATTATAACCCCTTTTATCTAAATTATCCCCAAAAACCCACTATTATAATCTTTTTTGCAAAAGTTAATTATCCACATGTTTAAATAGAAACCCCAATTATAACCCCTTTGGCATAAAACTAACATTATGTAAATATCCTGCCCCCTATAGTGAGTAGACATTTCCATAGTCTATAACTATATAATAAGAATAAAATACAAAAGCATTAGTCATATTTTATATATGTGTGAGCAAAGAAATACCACCCCTCTTTTATCATTTATCCTAAGTTTTTTCATCCGCGCCGATATAAAAAGCTTATTATCATTCTCCGCAATACATACCTAAACTCGAGGTTAAAGATGGACATTATTTCCTTTTTTTAGTTATGTGAAACCTCATGTTTCATATAAACATTAACCTCAGTTAATCCCATAAGCCGCCTCATGAGCCTTTTTTTTTACCATATATACAAACCCTTTATATATATAACACCGCCCATTTTACCTTTTGGAACCATATACCCTCATATATATTTAACCTTTTTATATATTAAAACCCTGATTATAAAGTGTTTTTTTTTACAAAGGTTTTATTATATTTCGCCATTGCATAAGCCGCCCGGGCCCCACCATAACTTTCCACCACAAATTTAAAATTTATCTCGACCATTCGCCCAAACCACCCAGATCCAACGGTTGACGATGCATTTCGCATTCAAAACCCAAACATTTTCCAAATGCCCGAATGAGTGCGAATATGTTGTTTTCTTGAAACCACCCCCTGCGACATGGCATCTTCTCATTACGTCGTGTTCATTTTGAGGAATACCATTTACTGCCCAATGTTGACGCGAAAACCACTAGTGGTTTTTCACATTCAAAAATCTAAAACCACTCCTGCCAGTGATTTGACTCATAGTTATTGCATTTTTAAAGATTTATGGTAAAGGTTAAAACCTTTGTTATAAGTTTTATTAACGTTATCTGTGTATTCTGAGTATTAAAGTCGCACCCGACTGGTTATGCATATCCCCACTATTATCAAAGCTTCCCATTGTGTTTTGAAGCCTTAAATTCTCATTCAAAGCCTTATTCACCGCAGATTTCCTGATTCAAGACCAATAAAGATTTTCTCGGATCCAACCAGTGAAAGAAAGCTCAGAGTCAACCGCAG
This sequence comes from Pinus albicaulis, assembly GCA_034641835.2. NCBI lineage: Eukaryota > Viridiplantae > Streptophyta > Pinopsida > Pinales > Pinaceae > Pinus > Pinus albicaulis. The sequence continues at coordinate 104,251,034 of CM076580.1, read as the reverse complement.
AAGCATTTAGAAGCCCGTCCGACTATCAAAATACCTACATTTAAGGTATTCTCCAACTATTCAAGCCTGAAAATCCAAAATTGAAGTCCTTATAACTAAAATAAACCCGAATTAAGAGAAATTAACCATATATTTTTTCCAAAAACATTCCAAAACAGTGCAAACCCTCGCAAATTTTTCCCAGAAATTGCTGTTTACAGAAAGCTTCTTTTAAAAGACAAATCCTCAGTTCTAAACCCCTGAAAATCCATTCCATGGCTTGAAAAGGTCTTTAAACCTACATATTGCCTAAAAGAATCTCTTTTGTAGCCCTATTCATTTAGAAAACCCATGTTTTTTGTCTTAAACCTGTTGAATAGATCCCAGATTCCTAATTGCACAAGAATTGCTCAAATTCTCTCTATTTAAGAAAAATTAGCTATTGCAAACTGTGTAATCTTGCTTTAGTTATCTCAAAATGACAAAGAAACAAATGACACCTAAAGCTAGAAGCTCTAGGCTTGTTAAACCTGGAGGATCCAAACCTCCTAAGTCTGAAGCAGCAAAAGCCCCAAATTCCACCCCTGCACTCACTGCAAAAACTACTTTGTCTGTCAATTCCCTTCAGCCACCAGTATCTACTAAAGAAATCATCCCCTTGACTGATCTGGATTATAAAATTGTGGACCCTATGGTATAATTCAACCTATTAGAAGTTCATAATTGGTGTTATGAAAAGTTCCAAGATAAAGGTGACACGCCTATCTGGGAGACAAATTTACCCAAATATGTGATCCCAGTAACACATCCTGGTCAAGACCTGGTAAGAATGTGCCAAAAGTACTATGTTCCTGACCAAAGAGAAATTGTGAATGCTAATAGGGAGATTCTTTTTTCTATCACTGCAGAGTCTATAAATGAAGTGTTGCAACTACAGTTTGACCCTAGGGCAGTTCCCCTATCCATTGAAGCATTGACTCAGTTATATTTGGGATTGGATTTCCCTAAGAGATTTATGATTTTTCAGAACTTTATGCCAGCTCATGTGGACATTCCAAAGCTAAATCCTCCCTACTCCACTTCCAAGTTTCCTGAGGGTTCAAGACATGTAATTTCGATGTTATCCTTCATATTGGGCTATTTCATTGATGAATTCACTGATGAATCCATCCTTGTTTTTTTGTCTACTTTATCACCTGGTCAGCCTTCTTCCATGATTTTTGACTTTGCCAAGTTCATAGCTGATAACATACACCATCAATTGATAAAGCTACCCACTGAAGGGGTATTCAGATATTCTTCATATTTATTTCACTTGTTCTTATTCTCACAAGCTAATCACTTTCCAATAGCATTACAAAAAATGAATGTAGAGGGTCAGCCTCTATCAGTTGTATTTTGGACATCACTATTGAGAAAAGAAGGAAGTGAATACAACTACACAGATTTTACAGATTTTCTCATTAGTTCAGCTATGAATTTGCTACATAAATCAAAATAGCCTAGGGTAAGTGAAGAAATGAAAAGGATATTACGATTATCAGAGCAATGCAAAATGGGAGATTGGTACTTGTATGAGAAACACACTGAATTGAGAATATTTGGAACCAATCTTCTTCCATACAGATTACATAAGCTTTTTACTATCAGAGTCTTTGCTTTAGAGTATTTGAGATAGGTTTTGAATGCTGATGCCATCAATTTCTTAGCCTCCAAGAAGAAAACTCAATTCAAACTAAAAAATCAAATTGGCCCTTTTATAGTAAATAATAGGGATGCTGAAAAAGAGATAACTAGAATATTGTCAGAATATAAATTCCAGGAAAGATTCTATTGGAATTATGACCCTCAAGGTTTTCTCAACAATATTAGACTCAAGTGTAAACTACCTCCTTTTATACATGAGCCAAAGCCTGATATTGAAAATTTTGCTAATTAGACAGAGTGGGAAGAAACTACATTGGTAGATTCAACTGAAAATACAAAGTCAGCAGGAAAATAAAATACTACACAGGTTATGATAGCCTTCAAACAACCATAAACTTCAAATAAAAGAGGCAAAGAAGATAAAGGCTACACACTAGAAACTATTACTGAAAACAAATTCAAATTGATTTACAATAAGAGAACTAAAATCACTACTGCTAAAAAAGATAAAGTGATTGAAATTGATGATAAAAATAGCCAAGAAAAAAATAATGATCAGCAAGTGAACAATGAGGCTACAGTAATAGTTAATGAGATTTTGACAGAGATTGAAAAGGAACAAGCAACAGCTAAAGAACCAGACAGACAGATAATTGAAAAACAGGTTAATATGGAAGATTCTTCTTCTTCTAAAATAGAAAATGAAAAAGACTTGGACATTAAAGAAAGATATAAACAGATCAAGCAAAAGAATGAAGAGATAAAAAGTGAAATTTACTCTCAATTCTTAAAACAGAAGCCAAGTAATCATAACAAGTTACTTTCAGCATATGATTATGCCACCAACAAGATGATGATGTCTTTCTTACAGCCCACCACTTCAACTCCAAAAACAGTGGTTGATTATAAGAAGACAAAATTTGAAATAGATGCTGAAAGTATTCATGAACTTGACCAGATTGAATTTCACAGGTACAATTCAGAAATTCTTTATTCAACAGTAGTAACAAAGACCATGAGTGCGGTAAATTTACAAAATACAGTCTTCAACTTACAAGATCAGATGAAGTTAGACAAGGCCTCACTCTATGAAAAATATCTAAGGATCAAGGCCTTAGAAGATTTGATTTTACAATCGGAGACGACCCATCAAATGTACAAGCTGCTAAAGTATTGATCAAGAAGAAAAATGATGATATTGTTGCTTTAAGGAAACTGTTAAAACTTCCTCAAAGTGAGCACCCATAGAGTAAGGAGATGCTTCAAGAACAGAAAGAAAAATAGGATATGATGCAATTGATTATAAAGCTAACTGTCCAAATCAAATATATGGAAATTCAAATGGATATACTTATAAAAGAAAAAGAAATTGTCAAGGAAACTGATACTTCCACCATTCCTACATTCATACCTATTATTAATGTTGTTGTTCCTTCTACACTGGGAGAAAATTTAGCACCAAAAGTGCCACTGGCAACTGCAGTGTTAATGCAATTAGATACTACCTCCAATACAGAATCTTCAACATCACAGGTACGGCATACAGATGAAGCAGGGAAAATAGTCAAAGAAATGGAGGAAATGTCTCTGAAAAACAATGAAATTAACTGTTTGAAGAAAATGATTTAGAATATGGAAATCTCCATCAAAATAGCATTAATCAATGCCAACAATTATGAGCAAAGGGCCAAGAGACTTGAAGAGAAAATCAAAAGCCTTGAAAAAGACTTGAGTTTCACTGCACAAATTTCTTACATAATAAATTACCTATGGACCAATATAATTGAGGCTATACATCTTCAGTGTCCATCAATCCAGATCATATATGAATAGAGAGACCTACTTCTAGCAGCTCAAGTTGAAATCCAGAAAACAAAATAAGAATTGGCAGACAAACCGGCACAAGCTTTGAAGCTTATTACTTTCTTAAATAGTAAAAACATAGAAGAGTTAGAAGAATTGCAGATACAGGATAAGACTAAGACCATTCTACAAATCAAGAAAGTTCTGACAAAAAGAAATATGATGAATAGTCTAGAGGAAAAGTGTGATGCCATGAATGTTTCAATCACTAAGTTTTTAGCAAAATACACCATGCTGAGACAAGCTAGTATTCCAAATATTCATGTCTTCAATGAGAATTTGATGAACCAAAAAGAGTATGACAAGAAGATAAGGGATTATTCTAAAGAATAGGTCAACAAGCCACTGCCACAGGGCTCTCCAACAGGAAAGGTCATTCTCCAATATATTGAAGACTTGTCTTTCCTTCAAAATGAAATCATGCATATGTTTGTCTTCAAACCAAATTTTTCTAAGTATACAGATGTTGATGAGAACTATAGGAAGCTGAAAAATATGAAGATACCAAGTATTGAATAGTGGCAAGTGTTTACAGATTTTTTGTAGCAGCAAAGAAGCAAAACAATGAAAGAAAGGGCAGGTGAAATAGTCAATCTGAGAAGGAAACAATAAAACAATTTTTTAATTTTTATTTTTTACTGCTGAGAAGAGTCTTTTTACAACAGTAAAAAGGTAAAAAGGAACAATCAAAAGTATACCAGAGCAATAAAGTGACAGTTAACTTATTTTTACCACAGTAATAATTCTTTTTACATCAGTTAAAGGTCAAAATATCAGTTAAAAGAGTATCAGGGTGAAAGAACAAAGTCAAAGTGTATCAGAGAGAAAAAGCAATAGCCAGCTAATTTTTACTGTTGTAATTTCCCTTTTCAAAGCAGTAAAATGATAAATAAACAGCGTAAAAGAACATCATGGATGAAGTACAGTGTTAAAGAGTATAAGTGGAAAGAGTATCAATTAAGTTATCTTCCAAAAGGATATTTTTCAATATGCCAGCAAGCATGGACAGTTATTCAACAAACAGTTTTTGTTAGATAAGTTAGTTCTATATTTTCTAGATAAGAGGACAGCTTGCTAAAGTTGTTAAGCAGCTGTCCCTCTTAATGTGTAAAGATATTTTATATTTCCTAGAGTTATTCCTAGATCTCTCTAGGATATTTGTAATAAAAATTTGTATAAATACTTCAGTTTATGAAGTGTTTAGTGTGGAATAAAATTGCTAGGATTACTATAGATTTTTGTTGATACATTGGAGGCCTATATGAGTTGATTTAGAAAGTAGCAGACTGGACAAAGCTAATTGGACATCATAATTCAGGATTCTCGTGATAAGTTAAAGAGTAAAGTGCATCTATCTTGTCATTGTTTATTTTCTGAAGTTCCATTCATTTCATTATGTGTTTGTTCTTTCTTAATGAGTAACTAGGAATATTACTTCAGAACTAGCTTATGGCTCCTTGTTTTAACTAAGTTACCATTTAAATGTTTTCAACTGATTTCCGGTGTTAGGAATTCTTAATTGCTCCTACTCTCATTTGACTAATGCCTCCTTCCTCTATTGTCCGGATCAAAGGATCCTTCATTGCCCTTTGTCCCGACTACACCATTTCATCAAAAACCTTTTACCCAATGCTCTGAGGGTTATCTATCTTGCCCTGAATACATTTGCATCCTTTTGGCCTTGCCTTATAGTACTGATATCTAGACTTAGACTCCATTAGCCCAATGGTCACGTAGATTTCTCTCTATTTTACCTTTAAGTGATTTTTTCCCACCAAACCAATTTAAAACAAAACCAATTGTTCTATCATAACTAGCCTAAAACACTAAACAAAAACAAAGTTAAATCATAAAGAGAGAGCCCTCTCTGAAATTTAGGAAGGCTAGATCCTAAATTTTCAAAGTAGGTTTGTGGTTACCCCTAGTTTTCTTAAACTAAAAACCAAAATCCTACAATCTTGAGAAATTACTAGGGTGATAACAGGGCCCCACTGCAAAAATCCATCCCCGATATCATTTTAACCCCCCCCCCCAAAAGTATTTCTATTCCCCCACCTTATGTAAAACCTCTGATTTAAAACCTTTCCCCCTGCTTTTGTTTCATTTACCCCTCTGATTTAATATATCCCCGGGTCCCACGTTAATATTAACCCCCCCGCTACCCAATTAACCCTTTTCGCATGTTAAAAAAAGCCCTGACCCTACCATATTTAAATGTCGCAAAGATCATATGTCGTTTGATCTCCACCATCTGGTCTAATGGCCCCCAATCCTTTCACACCCCCAATTGCCCGATATTTAAATGCCACGGGAGGTTGTGAAATGGGCGGTTTTGCACCCCCGCCCATTTTCTACATGGCACTTCCTCATCTTATCGCATCCCCTCAACTAAAACCACAAAACATTCTTGCGTTGTGCGACAAAACTATAATCCACCCCATGACATTGCGATAAACCACCCGATTTCATATGGTCGTCCGATCTCCACCATCTGATCCAATGGCCTACACACCATCCAATTCCCCATCTTAAAACCACCTAATCGCTTTGTGCAATAGGCCAACGTTGCTTGCCTCCCTGTAGACCTCTATTTTATTAACAAATTGTTTTGATTATTGCAAGGCAATCTGCATTTCAGAATATGGGTTAAACAAATTGCGATAATAGTTCCAAAGAATTATTTAAATCCAGCCTCTCTGGAGTTTATTTTAAAGGCCTTATTCACCAGAGGATTATGAGCAGAAGAAATAAATAAAAGCAGGAAAAGGAGCAGTCAGGGTAAATATGAAAACAGATAAAAGACACAGTTAAAGGACAGAGTTAAGAAAAAGGCAGATAAAACAGTAAGGTAAAAGAATAATTTACAATGACAACAAAGGAAATGAAAGGGTATACAGATAAAGATAGGTTAAAGTTAAAAGAAAAATTATAAAACAAATCAATGAGAAAGACAAAGCGAGATGTCAAGACCACTCAAGAGTCAACATTTGCCTCTTCTCAACCACATTGGCCACATCCAGCTTAATTTTAATTTAATGAAAGCTACCAAAGTTAATATTACAGTCAGAGATATTTTAGCATCAGTTCAGAGGTTTTTACAAAAGTTAATTTTGCAGGCAGTTGGTCAAAGATATTTTAAAGTTAGCTCAGGAGCTAATTTGAAAGTTATTATTACAGTAGGTTTTTCAGAGATATTTTTGGCTTGGGCCTTGCACGATCACAATTTTCAAATTTTCATTTACTTTTTATTAAATGCAGTTTGTCACCCTAGATTAGGGCAACCACCTCAGTTGCAGTTAAATACTGCATGTATTTTCATTATCAAGGGTTGGAATTTGTTTATACTCTGAGTTGCAAAGATTATTGTATTGGAGCACATTAACTATTTTTGAGCTGGACATCAATAATACAAGCACGTTCACAGGATCCTTGAACTATGTTAATGGTGATGTTATCCCTTTTGTGTTAATGTTTTCCCTTTGTTTTTCCATAGTGTACATCAATTTCACTAATAGAAAAACAGAAATTTTAGATTAAGATATGCTGCATGAGAACCTTAACTCTGTATGTTATTGTTATCTTAATGTTTTCCTTTGAAAGTATAACTAAATAATTCTTAAATGCTATTTAGTATTACTGGATTGTTGTCTTGAGGTTTTCTTTGTGAAGTATAGCTAAATAATTCTTAAGTGCTCTTTAGTTTTACCAAACTATTATCTTAAGGCTTTCTCTGAAGTTTAATTAAATAATTCTTAATTTCTCTTTAGCTTTATTGAACTCACAGCTTTCTGTCATCTCAAATTCATCTTGCCATAGAGATCCAGTTGACATAGTTAGCTTTCCCTACGAAAACCCTTGAAAATTTGATGTACAACTCAACCCTTTTATGACTCCATAGACAAATGGATTAAGCTTCCCACATTCTATATATCCAACCAAACAAACAAACAATCAAACAAACAACCCCAATATTTATAGCTAGCTTAAAATCAGAAAATATAATCATAAAGCTAATTTGGTTGAATCATAAAGAGAGAGAGAGCCCTCTCTGAGCCCAGGAAGGCTAGGTATTGGACTCCAAAGTGGTTTGATGTTGTTCTATGCTACTTGTTCTTGCCAATATTACAAATTACAGGGAGCTAACATAATGGCAACCATAGTGGGGACTGATTTATTGAAAAAGCTTAATATTTCATCAGAACTTAGAAGCCCCACTCAAACTTAGTTGGTTCAAGTGTTAGCCAAGATTGGTATCTGGTTGCTGATGGTGGACAACAACTAGCCTCAAGAAAGTTGAAATCATCCACTTGGTGACTCCACAGTTCTTAGTTGGCCTAAATGACTCCATTGGTAGAAGAATCTAGATTGGTTGTGAAGATACAGTGACCCCTTTCTCTGACTGATCAACAAGATGGATCTAAGAATACAACGAAGGTATGCTCCAATGAATAGAGATCACATTCTTGGATTCCCCCACAAAATGCCTCAGGTAAATTGGGACACAAATCTGCCTATTTTTCAAGATGGAAAGGTCGATGACACCTTGATGCATCTCATTAAATTTCATGTACACTCATGGAGGTTGAAGGTTCAATGGCATGAGGATTGCCTCATGAATATTTTCATGCTAACATTAGAAGGGAAAGCAAGGGAATGGTATGAAGGTCTGAACCCTGGTAGTTTGTTTTCTTTAAAAAATTTCCACAAGGTGTTTTATGAGCATTATAATGAAAATTCTCCATCTTTATCATTAGCCGAAAATTGTTGTGATCAATCTGAGGATCCCATACAATAAATTGTAAATATTGATGAAGATTTAGGAAATTGGCATCCTGAGGATCTCTTAGCAACAATTCATGAATTTCTTTCTCAAGTTAACTGTCATAATAACCAAGAGAAATTAGTTGAAAATCAAAGCAATCATGAAATGAAAGAGGATCCACAAGATCTATCTGAGGGGAAAAATGATAATTCATCTGCTCTTTTTTGTGAGGCTGAAGAAGACTTTCAGCCTCATGATCAATCTTCACAAGAGAAATAAATCAACTGTTGTTCAAACCAGAGGACACTGAGAATCCCTTCTCCTCTAACTGAAGGAGAAATCAATCAAATTATGAGCATGCAGCCAACCTCTAAATTTTTTATTTTTTCTACTACTAATTTATTTATTGAAGAATTTCCTCATAAATAAATAAAAGAACAGATTGATACTGATGTTGTACTATCATCTCAAGAAGGCCTATTGCCAGAGAGTGCTCCTATTCATCAAAATGATAGCCTTCAAACATAATTCAACCAACTCAGTCAAGACATATCAGGTTTGCTTGAGGACAACATAGTGGTATATTATGAGGATTCCATGTCAAATGACCATGAAGAATGTGTAGATATTCTCTTTCAAAAGGATCCTGAGCTTGGAAAAGTGGAACAAGGAGCAGCCCTAGATGAAGTTTGTTATTTAAATCCTCAGGGCCAGGGATTGTTCCAAGATCCTTTTGCTGGTTTCTTAGAAGCATCTAAAGAAGAAGTATGCTATGCCAGGAATGGTTTTTTGTAGAGTTTAAAGAAAATTTTGAGCACTATTGTTCAAAGGCAAGTAAAATGGGAGTGGCCTTTTTGTTTTTTCAACATACTCAAAAGGCCGAACAAGAATCAATCATATAGTCATTTATTTGATTGGTTTCATTTGAGAAGGGAGTTCACTTAGTGAATATATACCTCAAAGTTAGATTAGGGTAGGTAGGTATGCAAAAGAGCTCTTAATACTTGAGCATGTTTCGAAGTTTTCAAATTTCATATTGTTTATTCAGGCTCAATATCAAGTGTGTTTTAGACCTCAATTTGCAGTAAGTATGGATTTCAGTTTTTGAAGGTTACAAGTCACAAAAGTTACAACATATCATGATTACGAAGTGGGGATCAACCCAAATAAATCAGGCTACTGGTCTACAAAATTCTTGACACCTCCTAAAGGAGTTGCCATCCCCAGTTGGAGCCACTGTTAGAGTCCTGTATTTTTACAATATCACGAGGTGACTTCCTATTTCTCATATTTTTCATGTTGAAAATAATATTCCATGACTATCATTTATTTTCAGAAAGGAAAAGAATAAAAGAGGAATTTTTTTTTGATTAAGTATGATAGTAAGCCAAATCTCACTGTCTTCATTATTTTCATTTACCCTCTCCATTACCTTTCATTTCACCTATTTCTGACACTCCCATGCTCTGAAATCCTATTATAACTCCTAAACCCTCATTTTAACCTTTTCCCCTTCCTAAACCCCTTTCCCTAGCTAAAACCCCATTCCCATCACTAATATCCCTTCCCCTTTACTCTTTCCCCTTTTTTTCATTAAAAAAAAATGTAAAACCCACTTTTACATTGTTTTTAAATAATTTTAATCTATCGGGCCCCACTACAAAAATCCATCCCCGATATAATTTTAACCCCCCCCCCCAAAGTATTTCTATTCCCCCACCTTATGTTAAACCTCCGCTTTAAAATCTTTCCCCCCTCTTTCATTTCATTTACCCCTCCGCTTTAATATATCCCCGGGTCCCACGTTAATATTAACCGCCCCACTCCGCTACCTTGTTAACCCTTTTCGCATGTTAAAAAAAGCCCTGACCCCACCACATTTAAATGTCACAAAGATCATCCGCCATCCGATCTCCACCATCTGATCTGACGGCCCCCAATCCTTTTGCACCCCCAATTTCCAGATATTTGAATGCCACGGGAGGTTGCGAAATGGGTGGTTTTTCACCCCCGCCCATTTTCTATGTGGCGCTTCCTCATTTTATCGCATCCCCTCAACTAAAACCACAAACCTTTCCTGCAATGTGCGACAAAACCATAATCCGCCGCATGACAATGTGATAAACTGCCCAATTTCATACAGCCGTCCGATCTCGACCATATGATCCAACGGCCTACACACCATCACATTCCCCATATTAAAACCACCTAACCACTTTATGCGATAGGCCACCGTTGCTTGCCTCCCTGCAGACCTCTGTTTTATTAACAAATTGTTTTGATTCTTGCAAGGCAAGCTACATATCAGAAGATGGGTTAAAAAAATTGCGATACTATTTCCAAAGAATTGTTTAAATCCAACCTCTCTAGATTTCAATTTAAAGGCCTTATTCACTAGAGGATTATGAGCAGAAGAAATAAATAAAAGCAGGAAAAGGAGCAGTCAGGGCAAAGATGAAAATAGATAAAAGACACAGTTAAAGGAAAAAGTTAAGAAAAAGGCGGATAAAACAGTAAGGTAAAAGAAGAATTTACAATGACAATGAAGGCAATGAAAGGGTATATAGATAAAGACAGGTTAAAGTTAAAAGACAAATAAGAAAACAAATCAATGAGAAAGACAAAGCCAAATGTCAAGACCACTCATCATTTGCCTCTTCTCAACCACATTGGCCACCTCCAACTTAATTTTTATTTAATGAAAGATACCAAAGTTAAATGATTACAGTTAGAGATATTTTAGCATCAATTCAAAAGTTATTACAAAATTTAATTTTGCAGGCAGTTGGTCAAAGATATTTTAAAGTTAGCTCAGGAGTTAATTTGAAAGTTATTATTACAGTAGGTTTGTCAGAGATATTTTTGGCTTGGGCCTTGCATGGTCACAATTTTCAAAATTTCATTTATTCTGTAGTAAATGCAGTCTGTCACCCTAGATTCGGGAAACCACCTCAGTTGCAGTTAAATATTGCATGTATTTTCATTATCAAAGGTTGGACTTTTTTTAGACGCTGGGTTGCAAAAATTATTGTATTGGAGCACTATAACTATTTTTGAGCTAGACATCAATAATACAAGCATGTTCACAGGATCCTTGACCTATGTTAATGGTGATGTTATCCCTTTTGTGTTAATGTTTTCTCTCTTTTCTTCCATACTGTACATCAATTTATCTGATAGGAAAACAAAAATTTTAGATTAAGATATGTTGCATGTGCACCTTAACTCTGTCTGTTATTGTTATCTTAATGTTTTCCTCTGAAATTATAACTAAAGAATTATTAAATTATCTTTAGTATTACTGGACTATTGTCTTGAGGTTTTCTTTGTGAAGTATAGCTAAAGAATTCGTAAGTGCTCTTTAGTTTTACCAAACTGTTATCTTAAGGCTTTCTCTGAAGTTTAGTTAAAAAATTCTTAATTTCTCTTTAGTTTTATTGAACTCACAACTTTCTGTCATCTCATATTCATCTTGCCATAGAGATCCAGTTGACATAGTTAGCTTGTCCTGTGAAAACCCTTGAAAATTTGATGTACAACTCAACCCTTTTATGACTCCATAGCCCAATGGATTAAGCTTCCCACATTATATCTATCCAACCAAACAAAAACACAATCAAACAAACAACCCCAATCTTTATAACTAGCCTAAAATTAGAAAATGTAATCATAAAGCTAAATCAGTTGAATCATAAATACAGAGAGAGCCCTCTCTAAGCCTAGGAAGGCCAGGTACTGGACTTCAAAGTGGTTTGATGTTATTCTCTGCTACTTGTTCTTTCCAATCTTACAAATTACAGGGAGCTAACATCCAGTAGAGGTGGGAAGTAAGGCCAAAGTCAATCCACGTTGAATACTGTTTGCAGACTAAGGAATGGTGGAATACTGACCTCAAAGGAATTGTTCCCTATAGCCTTGGTGATGGTGTACGACCCATATCGGAGCGGGTGAATCTTGCAGTGGGGTCCAGTGAGGCACTCCTTCTCCAAATGTAGCCACACTTTGTCACCCACCTAGAAGTTGTGTGGCACGCGATGTTGATCATGGAGTTTCTTGTACTTAGCATTGGCTTTGTCCAATATGTCATGAACCTATTGGTGGATGTGCTGAATGCGCTCGATGAAGTTTTTCACTTTGTCAGCTTCAGATTGGACATGAGCCGAATCAACTTGAGTAGCCGCAAATGGTATGGCTATGTCAATGGGACATAGTGGTTGGAATCCCAAGCCCACTTGAAAGGGGTTGTGGTCGGTTGAGGTGTGGAGAGCCTGGTTATAACTGTGTTGTACATAGGGGAGACTCTCATCCCACGTGTGTGGATTCTTTGAATTATACATTCGCAGAATGTGTACAATCATCTTGTTGACGACCTCTGTTTGGCCATTAGTTTGAGGATGGAAAGTTGTGGACTTGGTGAGCTAGGTGTCCAACATTGACCGTGTGGGATCCAAAAGTGCACCCACACTCATTCAAAGAAGAGTTTAGCAGTGGCTTCTATTGTGATATTCTTCTTGCATGCCGCCATAATTTCCATCTTCGATAATATGTCGACGATCATGAAAAAAAAATCATTTATATGCTTAGTAGAAGGAAGGCCCAACATGTAATCCATGGAGATGTATTCCCAAGGTTGACTAGGGGTAGGTAGTAAAGTATAGAGGCCTTGCTTCTTGATGGTCGGTTTGGCAATGGTGCAAGAAGTGCAGGATCTGATGTACTTCTCGACATCCAGTCGAAGGTTCGGCCAATAGAAATACTTATGTAGCACTGCCACTATTTTCTTGACCCCGAATTTCCCAGCGACTCGACTGTAGTGTGCTTATCAAATCATCTTGGCACGCTTGTTTGAAGGAACACAAAGGTGTCCTAGGTGACATAGTAGTGCATCTTGGAGGTGAAAATTTGGAACTTGCGTACCCTCCAAGAGTGTCTTGTATGTGTGGCCGAATTCTGGATCGCTCTTGTAGAGAAGCGACCAATCAGAAGTCTTGTGCCCACAAGAGTTGATGACGGTGGTTAGCACCACAATCGGTGTTCGACTGAGGAAGTCTGCAACATTATTGGTGCTACCCTTATTGTACTTGATGTTCAAATGAAACAGTTGCAGATATGTGGACCACTTCTGATGGAGATCGTTCTGCAACTTCCCTTGTGTTTTTATGAACTTCAGGGGTTGGTGGTTTATGTGGGTGATTGTTTCCTTCCCCAAAATGTAATGCTTCCATTGTCGACAAACCTGCACAATGGAATACATTTCTTTGTCATAAGTGGGATACTTGCGGACTATGTCAGACAATGTCTCACTGTGATATGCCACTAGATGCCCCTGTTGAGTAAGAACTGTCCCAATAGCATAATCAAAGGCATATGTCTCAATCTCAAATGGTTGTTGCAAGTCTGGTAATGTGAGCACTTGGGCATAACAGAGGAAATGTTTCAATTCTATAAATTTCTTCTGTTGATATTTCGACCAAAATAATTTTTATTTCTCAAGGTCCAAGTGATATGAGAGAATCCCAACATGAAATTGCGATAAAAATCAGCAAGACCCAGAAAGCTGCGAAACTCTATTAGAGTGGTTGGGGTTGGCCAATCCCGAATGACTTGGATCTTGGTTGGATCCACATGCACCCCCCTTTCATCAATAATGTATCCTAGATATTAAACCTAGGTCATGCCAAAAGTTCACTTCTCCAAATTGCCACACAACTTGTGTTTCCGTAGTGTTTGGAAGACCTGTCAGATGAGGTGGAGGTGCTCTTCCCAAGTTTGGCTAAAGATTAGAATTTCATCAAAGTACACCACTAAAAATGAGTTTTTGAATGGCCACAAGATGTTGTCCATCAACCTCATGAAGGTTGTGGGAGCATTTGTTAACTAGAAATGCATAACCATCCATTCGAAAAGGCCCTCCTTTGCTTTGAAGGAAGTCTTCCACACATCGGAGGGTTTGAATGGTACCTGGAGATACCCATACTTAAATTTGATCTTGCTAAAATATTTCGCACCTTTGAGTTGGTTCAGAAGATCATCAATCCGTGGGATCGGGTACCTATTCCAGACAGTGACCTTGTTTAGCGCCCGATAACCAATACAGAGTCTCCAAGTCCCATCCTTCTTTTGTACCAACATGATCGAGCTTCCACAGGGTGATAAAATTGGCCATATGTGACCTTTCTGTAGCATCTCCTGAAACTTCCTCTTGATTTCATCGTTCTCTAGAACATAGCATCGATAGATCTGTCCATTGGGTAGCGGCACACCTGGGGTCAGATCAATGGTGTGCTTGACCTGACAGTGCAGAGGCACCCCTGTGGGTGAGGTGAAGATGTCTCTGTACTCCTCAACGACCTTGTCCGTTTGTTATTTTCGTAAGTAGGAGCCTTGTCTGGAGGTCGTGGCCACCATCTTCTTCTTGCCCTGGGGGTGGATCATCAGGAAAAAAAATTTCTCAGTTTTGGAATTGAGCTTACTGCATTGTTTTGCAGTAACCAAAGAGGTAGCGACAGGCGGTGGTACCTCTGGTATCCTGTACAACTTATTTCACAAATTAACAATAACAGCGCAAGGTTGGGACTGTTGGGCTTGTGTTATATTCTTTCCATGACTAGTCACGTGTGGGGGGGCGATAGCCCCCCCTGTACGTTGCGCTGGATGCAACGTATGGGGGGGTCACAGGGGGGCAGTGCCCCAGAAAAAAATTTTGGTCCTTATTTTCTGGTGGGCGGACCCGCCCATGGTTTTGTGCATGGGTTTGCACATGGTTTTGGGGCATGATGGTTTTTGGCCCCTGGTATTTTGTAGATCCAGTCAAGGGAACTACGGTTATGTTCTAATCGAGGGTTAATGGATTGGGGTTTATGTATGCTTCGGCATGTATATATATGTGTTGTAACACTAAAAGGAATATAATGAAAAATCAAGCTGGTCGTCCCTATTTTGGATCCAGGGGAAAATCTCTGTGTTTATCTGTTTTATGTTTTATGCTCTCGCTATTCTTTATTTTATATTTTTAAGATTCGTCTACAGCTAATTTATATACAGGGTTAAAACCTACATTTGGTATCAGAGAAGTTTCAGCTTCAAGGGGATGACTTTGCTGTTGAGGGGTTTTTTGCTCGGGCCTGAGGTAGACCCTATTCATTGGGAGATCCGCGAGATCAATTCTTGTGATGAAAGAAGATGGTGAACGGTGGGAATATAGAGATCGAGAAATTTAATGGTCAAATTTTTGAGTTGTGGAAGCTCAAGATGGAGGATCTGCTGGTGGATAAAGATCAGTGGATTGCAGTAGATTTGGGTACTAAACCAACGACAATGTCAGATGAAGACTAGAAGAAACTGGATTGGAAGGAAAAGAGCACAATACGGTTTTGTGTCTCAGATTCGGTATTGTTGAATGTATTTGGGGAAGCTACAGCGAATACCTTGTGGGACAAGCTAGGGACTTTGTACCAATCTAAATCTCTGGTGAATAAATTGTTCCTGCAGAAAAAGTTGTATAACTTGAGGATGAAGGATGGAGACTCAGTGACAGAGCATCTGAACGCCTTCAGTACTGTGATAATTTAGCTGTCATATATTGATATTAAAATCTTAGATGAAGATAAGTGCAAAATTTTCTTGTGTTCTCTACCATATTCGTGGGATAGTCTGGTTATTTCAATAGGTAGCAATACAACTACCTTGAATTTTGATGACATTGTGTTCGCCTTATTGTCAGAGGAAATGAGATGGATAAATATGGAGGGTCAGAATGGAGATGCCTTATCTGTACGAGGAAGGTCCCAGAACAGAAACAAGAATAAGGTTTCGAGTGGGAGATCTAAATCTAGAGGGAGATCTAAATCTCCTGGAAAGTTTGTAAAGTTTTGGCGGAAATGCGGAAAGGAAGGGCACTACAAAAAGGACTACAGATCTAAGGCTCCTGAGAAAGGAAAGGGAAATGATGATACTCCTTCTGCAGAGGCAAAAACCACCTCGGATGAAGGTGGGGATGTGTATTTTGCTTCTTCTTCAAATACACATGTAGATCATGAGTCATGGTTGATTGACTCAGGTGCATCCTTTCACTTCACTCCCCATAGGGATTGGTTCTGCGAGTATGAGAAATATGATGGCGGTGATGTCTTCTTAGGTGATGATAGGAAGACCAGAATCATCGGACGTGGAAAAGTTAAGCAGAAGCTGCAAGGTGGAAGGATTAGAACACTTCCTAGTGCTTTGCACATTCCTACATTGGCCAGAAATCTAATTTTTGTAATCAAGATGGATGATGCAGGTGTAAAAATAGTGTTCGAGAAATATGCCTGTAAGATGGTTCAGGGAGCACTGGTATTAATGCAGGTATTTTGGATTAGAACTCTGTACAAGCTTCAGCTCAACGCTATTATTGATGGGTGCAAAAGTTTTGTGGTTCTCGAAAGTGGAGCAAAAAGCCTAGCGGTCTCTGGAGAAAATACCATGCTATGGCATCAAAGGCTTGGACATATTGGAGAGAAGGGCCTTCAGATACTACATGGAAATGGTACAGTAGAAGGTATGTCTAACAGCTCTTTGGATTTTGATTTCTCTGAAAATTGTGTATATGGGAAGCAGAATCGAGTGAGTTTTCCTTCTGGTGCTAAGAGGGCAAACAAGATATTAGAGCTTGTGCACAGTGATGTGTTTGGACCTGTGTCGATTACATCACTGGGTAAGTCTGTGTACTATGTTTCATTCATAGATGACTTCTCAAGGAATACATGGATATATTTCTTGAGGCAGAAATCTGAAGTCTTTGATAGATTTAAAGATTTTAAGTCTCTGGTGGAAAAACAAACAAAGAAGAAGATAAAGGTGCTGAGGATAGATAATGGTGGGGAGTTCTGCAAGAAGGAATTTGAAGATTTCTGTAAGAAGTGTGGTATAGCACGGCATAAGACTACTCCATACACACCTCAGCAAAACAAATTTGCAGAAAGAATGAACATAACGCATATGGAAAAGGCAAGAAGCATGCTCAGTGGTACCGGGTTAGGACAAGAATTTTGGGCAGAGGCAGTGGAGACTGAATGTTACTTGGTTAATAGATCACCTTCATCAGCGTTGGAGGATAAGACTCCACTTGAGTTATGGACTGGTAAGAAACCCTCTCTTTCACATCTAAGGGTATTTGGATGTGATGCATATGTACATGTTCCAAAGGAGAAAAGGACCAAGCTGGATAATAAATCTGAAAGGTGCATCTTTATTGGTGTTGGCCGGATAAATCGGTCTTCCGGACAAGATCGATCTCCCTAGTGTCAGAAGAAAATCTAGCAACAAACGGAAAACTAAGTTTTTCTTTCTCTAAATATATTCGTTTTACAAATAAATGTTATGAAGGTGTCGACCCTACCTAAGATCCAAATTCTTATTTGCAGTCGTAGTGCTTCCGTCGCATCAATAATACTTCATTGCAACAAGAGTTCTTTCATCGCAAGAAAGTGTCGTCTTTCGTCGACCTGTAATCACAAACAAGAAAATATTAAATAGCACCTTTATAAAAAATAATCAAATCTACAACTATAGTACTGAGTAAATTTATACAATGACTAACTACTGCTTATTTAAATAAAATTGAATGACAATTATTAGAAGTACAAAATCTACTGGTTCATCTTTAAAATGCAGAAAATCTTGATACCTAGCCCCAAAAAAAAAGTAAAAAGATGTTTAGGTATCATCTCAGAGGTCCCAAAGCAAGGAGTCTCTGCCATTGAGGGAAGGCCCTATACTTCCTGGATCTTTCTAAGAGGTGGCAGCTCATCAAAGTCAGAAAGAATATCTAAACTCATGACACTTCACTCAATCACATAAGTCACACTCCAATTCAACTTCAGTCTAACTGGACAGGCACCCAATCCTTTTACAGAAATAAAGTAGTCTTCTTTTGTGTGGATAGAACCCTTACAAGATACCCCCAGCTGGTAATGAGCCCTGTATGAGGAGGCAGCCTGTCAAGGCAAGACTCATCCCAAAACTGTCCTAATCTCCATAATTGACTCACCTTGACCTTTATCTTACTTTTCCCTTGAAAGTTTAAGAAGATCAGATGCATTCTTGGTGAGACAGGTTCAGAACGAGTGGGTACGCAGTAATCACTGCACCTAAGCAGAACGTGCTAAAAGCCTCATGTTATTTGCATACCCATTCTTTCAGAGGTTTTTAGGGTTTTTATTCTTGTTTCAGGGCTTGACATGAGGATTAAAGGTTGTAAGACTTGTAGAGGAGGTATGTATGAGTGTTAATGAGCTCATATAGTTAGCAGAATGTCAAGGTGACAGTTTTTAGTGTAACAGATTGCCCCCTAAGGTGCGAAGTCTGAAATAGATGAAGATGAAGTCTGTCATATATGAAGAGTGAAGTACTTTATCATTTCAAGGATCATCCTGTGGACACCCCGGTCGGAACCTGTAAAAAAATTCAATGCAAAATATATATATGTAATCATATCATCACTGAGGTAGGCATTCCCATACTTAGATAAAAAACCAACTAAACTTGTTCTGATACAGAAATGATTTTAATATTACATCAATAGTGTAGACACAGCATGGGCACAACCATCTGTAATGAATAGTCTACTATATAAATGATTAACAAAATTCCTTGCAGCCTGGATGGTAGAAACTAGATCTAGGGTCTTGATTTCTGCTTCTCGAACTAGTACGATTCTATCCATGCGATTAAATGTGTTGAAGTCGAACATTGTAGAAACCACTTATTACCAGTAAATAATGTAAATTGTTAAAAAGTGTGAGAGTAACCACCAGTAATGTCAATGGCTCTCAAAATACTCAGTACAATCCATGAAATGTGAATGAATGAGATGAAGTCGAACATGTCACGGAATCATTCGATCGAAGGTCAATGATGCAACCTGTCGTCGAAGGCGAGAAACCTGCCATTGAAGCATGTAGATTTCAAGGTACTGAAGATTTCTGGATCAACTTCCTAGATAAAGAGTTGTCATCGATAGAAAGTGATCCGTCGTAGACAAGCCCACAACAAGAAATCATAGATCAAGTTTTGAAGAAATATATTGGCAAGGACTGACTCAGGGATGGTCAAAATGGATGACAGATATTTTGCAGATGAATGGTTTGCTTGAACTATCCTCTTGAACACATAACGACACTGTAGATGGCTTGGTGACAATTGAACCAAAGTTAATACCCAGAAACCAGCTAAAGACTTTCAATATGGTTTGATTAACTGTTAGGCAAAGGATTTCCCAACCCAGGTGAACAAAAAGAGTCGTGTTCAAGAGTGGTTAACGATTTTCCGAATAATCAAAATACAACAAACAGGTTCATTTTTCTCTCTTTTCCCCCACCATTTCTGGCAAGTACCTCTTTATTTTTGACAAGATTGAGGAGGATAACATTTGCTTGTTTATAAGCTCATCCTTCGGATGAGTCCAACTTAGTTTAAGATTCGAACCCTAAGAAGGAGTGGTTCGTTCCTGTTGAAAATTAAACAGGTCCTTTACTGTTAAATTTTAATGAGTCCAGTATAGGAGAAACTCGATGTTTTTCAATTTTAGGGAGTCAGAAGAAAAACTTAAGAAAACTCCGTGGGTGTACTTTTTCGTAAATTTAGTCTCTCGAGCCCGAAAAAGGATAAAATAATGCGGGAGAGAACTCTATTGACCGTAATTAGTCAACGTATACCTTTTTCGAAAATAGTCCATTTCAGTCCGTAAAAGGGGTAAACTTATACTGAAGGGACGACCGTTCATTTACTTTAACGAGTTCGAATAATCAAGTAATTAGCAATATTTTCATTTTTAGAGAGTCTGAAAAGGGCTTAAAAGAGGACTCCAAGTTTTCGCTTTTTCGTAATTTTCAAGAGTCCGAAAAAGTGATAAAATTATACTTAGTAGTTTTGCTTTTTCTGTAAATTTTAACGAGTTCAAAAAAGGGATAAAAATGTACTCATGGTTTTCACTTTTTCATAAGTTTTAACGAGTTCGAAAAAGGGATAAAAATATACTCCTGTGGCCGACTTTCAATTTAATTTACGAGCAAGAAAAGACGGAAAGAACTCGGCATTTTCATCTGTTTTACGAGAATGAAAGATAGCAAAATAATCTCGGGATTTTCATGAGTTTAACGAGTCTTGAAAATAATTTAAATTGACTCAAGATAGGTTTCATTTTTACAAAATCTTGAAACAAATAAAAACTATGCTTCAGAGTGGTTTCATTTTTACACAAGCTTGAAACAGAGAAAAACTATGCTTCAGAGTAGTTTCATTTTTACACAAGCTTGAAACAGAGAAAAAATATGCTTTAGAGAGGTTTCATTTTTGCACAAGCTTGAAACAGAGAAAAACTATGCTTCAGAGTGGTTTCATTTTTGCACAAGCTTGAAACAGAGAAAAACTATGCTTCAGAGTGGTTTCATTTTTACACAAGCTTGAAACAGAGAGAAAACTGTGCTTGATGCCCCCTAATCATAACTTCTAGAGTGCATGCCCCCCCAGCTTCATTTCATTCAAATAAGTACACTGTTGGTAATTAATAGCTGGATGGAATGAATCTACATTTACAAGATCATATGAAAGACCCATCCTAAAACTGTAAGAAAATTATGCAAAAAACTGAAATAACTAACCTAAATATATGACTTAACATTTACGAGATCTAGTTAAAGACTCAACTCAATTAGGGAGGATTTGTTTCATTTTTTAACGAGCTTGACACAGGAAAATAACTATGCTCATGGAAACGTGTTTCATTTTTAAACGAGGTTGACACAGTAACAGGAACTATCCTCACCTACAAGTTTCATTTTTTAACGAGGTTGACACCGTAAAAGAAACTATCCTCGTATCTACTTTCTAAAATCTACCTATATAACCTACTGATTCATTTTTTAATGAGGTTGACACAGGAAAAGAACTTTCCTCATACCTAATTCATTGTTTAACGAGGTTGACTCAGTAACAGGAACTATCCTCTGAGCAACTGATTTATTTTTTAACGAGGTTGACACAGGAAAAGAACTGTCCTCATACCTGATTCATTTTTTAATGAGGTTGACTCAGTAACAAGAACCATCCTCATAAACTACTTATTTATAATCTATTAATCTACTCTCTACAATCTACCTACAGATTCATTTTTTAATGAGGTTGACACAGGAAAAGAACTATCCTCATCGCCGACTAATTCATTTTTTAACGAGATTGACTCAGTAATAGGAACTTTCCTTGGACCAACTAATTCATTTTTTAACAAGGTTGACATAGTAAAAGGAACTATCCTCAGACTCACTAATTCATTTTTTAACGAGGTTGACACAGTAAAAGGAACTATCCTCGGACTCACTGATTCATTTTTTAACGAGGTTGACGCAGTAAAAGGAACTATCCTCGCACCAAATGATTCATTTTTTAACGAGGTTGACACAGGAAAAGAACTGTCCTCATGGTCCACTGATTCATTTTTTAACAAGGTTGACACAGTAAAAGGAACTTTCCTCAGAAACTACTTATTTCTAATCTATTAATCTACTCTCTACAATCTACCTACTGATTCATTTTTTAATGAGGTTGACACAGGAAAAGAACTATCCTCATCACCGACTGATTCATTTTTTAACAAGGTTGACTCAGTAATAGGAACTTTCCTCAGACCAACTGATTCATTTTTTAACGAGGTTGACACAGTAAAAGGAACTATCCTCGGACTCACTGATTCATTTTTTAACGAGGTTGACACAGTAAAAGGAACTATCCTCGGACTCACTGATTCATTTTTTAACGAGGTTGACACAGTAAAAGGAACTCTCCTCACCTGAGTGATCATGGCTTCCAACTAGAAGAAACACATGTCAATGGACACACCTTGATCATGGCTTCCAAGAGGTCTTCATCAGAAGGAAGAATAGTTCTCTGGAAGGAACACATGTCAAGGGACTCAAAAGGGATAAGAACATCGTGTTCAAGTAATCCCATAGAGTTTTCCATGTCAATTGCCGGATCTAAGTCAAAGGAAGACGAGTAAACAGTGAGAAGCTCGCTTGCATCGGTAATTGAAAACATGGGACTAGTTGCCACATAGTTAACCCGTGGCAGAGCAGATACCACTTGCGTATGAGGAACATTCATGGATGTCGGATTATTGGTAGTCGAATCAAGAATAGGGAACGAAAGCTGGTCTAAAGTCACAAGATTGCCATTGTGAGGGAAATACATCACACGAAAGAGTGTCAATATGACAGCTTTCATTGCATAAACATAGTCTCACCCAAGGAGTAAATTGAAATCCAAGGGACCTCGAACTACCATAAGATCAATACAGACAGTTCTACCTTCCAAAGTAATAGAGAACTTAGGAAGGATCCCTAAAGGTTCACTAATGGTTCCGTGAAAGCTTTATTCTCGTTAAAAATAGGGCAAAATTTGAGGGAACCCAAATCTTCCAAGCAAATATGAGGATAAAATAATAATGTTTAAGCACCTTCATCTACCTGCAGGCGATGTGGAGTGTCCCTACCACCAAACTTCACAATGATTTGGAAAGGGATGGAGGAAGGAAGACGAGGTTCACACGACTCCAATCAAAGGAAAAGACCTCGCATTTGGATGGGGTTCTCAGAGAAACATGAAATGCCCTCAGTTGCAGAACCCGATGTAACAAGAAGAACCTGAGCGATATGAAGTTCACTCTCTACAGGGAGAATGGGATCGACCGAATGTGAAATCAAATCGACCACTTGATCAACTAATGGACCATCAACCTAAGTGATATGAGTTTCACTCTCTAATGGAAGAGTGGGATAGACTGTACTTGAAATTAGATCAATCACTCCTTCAGTTGACGGTAGGTTGGGAGAAAGTTTACGGTAACCAGTTGGAAATTCTTGTTGTGGAACAGTAAGTTTTTCCAACAATTTTGAGGCTTCATCCGTGTGAGGGAAAATGTGAGTTTGATGACTCCCTTTGCATAACTTACAAGGAAACCTAACTTTACCCTTTTTCCCAGAACCCGACTATCACTAGTCGATGGATCAACGAAAGTTGATGAGATTTTTCTGACCATACTTCCAAGACCTTTGGAATACCAGACAATTAATAAGGAAGTGGTCACCCTGCTGTGCCCGCAAGGGTATTTGGGTTTACGATGCATGTTGGAGGTTTCCTCAACACAACTAACACTTACAGCCATGGTTGGTTGGTTGACTTCTTTCTTATTTTGCTTCTTCTTCTTCTTCTTCTTCTTCCCTTTCTTCTTCTTCTTAGCCACCTAGTTACTAGTGTCAAGGCTTTTATCAAGCGAAGAGGAAGAAATATTAGGTGAAGAAGGTAAAGGTTCAACAGAAGGTTGGTGATGTTGATATGGTGAACTCTGTTGAGGTGAAGCATCCGATTGAGGTGGAACAATTGGAGTATTCGAGGCCAACAAAGTTGAAAATAACCATATCGGTAAACCTATTGTAAATCCAGGTAATGATAATGTAGCCATATAAGGAGGACCAACATTTCCAAAGCAAGGAAAAGTACTAGGATTCTCATTAAGAGGGGTTCCTTGGTTGGTAAATTCCGGAACAGTTGCCATTATGTTCAACTTCAGTGAATTTTATTAACAAATTAAAAACTAAAATTAACAATTCACACCTAACAATTAAAATTCACAATTCACACCTATGGTCTCTAAAAGTAAAAACAAAAAAATTAACACGCGCTATCAAATCTAGGATTCAAACCACACACAAACAGTAACTTCCCGTACTAAGAACACTAGTTGGTGATGAAATCCAACATCGTAGAATTTAATACAGAAAGGGCGGTTGGAACAGTTACCCCGACAACCTGCTTAATGAAACAGACTGGCACAAGTTTCTTCACAAAACCATCTCGTGTGAAGAGAACCCCCAGAGAGTCCAAGTGAGTCTAGCTTCACGTCGCTCCGGTGCATGTTGAGATATTTCTTCCCACTGCCACCTTAGAACACTCTTAAGCTTATGGCCACTAAGGTTACCAACAATAACAAATACAATTAGGGGAACATTCTACGATCCGATTCCATGCGCAAGGGCGGAGTAACAAAGCTCAATCCCCTTGAAGGCTCCTTGACATGGTCAATCCGAGGTTTACCAACAAGTAACCCCAGGCTCCTCGACAATGGTTAATCCGAGGTTTACCGTTTGTAATGCGCGCAGATATTTTATCTTTCCCAATGAAACAGAATTGATTGCCTCAAAGGTTCGGACATGATCTCGTGATTAAATCCTTTAAGAGAAGCTTCCCAGATTGTACCAATTACAATTGGATTTATTTCCTACCGCAAGATTTATCTACTTGTCTATTTTAGTTTCTTTGGAAAGTTAACTACAAGCTATTCCAAAGCACTAATCCTAAGCTAGATTGGTGGAAAGAGCCCTAAAAATGTAAAAATTACTAGATGAATTTTATTAAGCGTTGTGTTATTTAGGCTGTTATTACTCAAAAGGGTAAATGGATATGAAACCAATGGTGTTATGACCTGACCCAAAACTGAATGCAATCGAATATGATAATTTAATCTTTTCAATTCGATGAATCCTAACTAAAGTAAGGAGAGAGTTTCCATTCACTTCCAATAATGAAAAATTTGATAAATAAGAGAAAATATAACAAATTCTCTATTGCACTAATTTCATCAAGAAAAACTAATGCAAATCAATTCCAAAACAGTTTTTTTTATTTTTGTGTTTTTAAAACAAGCATAAAAACATCTAAATTCAAATCAAAGAAAACTTAATCTAAATTTATGATTGATGTTTCAGAATATAAACTAAGCAGTTGTAATCTATGCACAATTCACTTGAAAAGTATGCAAATGTAATCTATGCACATTTTTCATTCATATTCTGAAAATGAGAATTCTAATTATGCAAATGTGATCTATGAAAGAGAATTCTCAAACATAAGATGATTCTAATGTAATCTAAGAACCAATCAAGTGTAAGAAAAGAAAATCGGGTGAGAGTTCCAAAGATCAAAAAATAAAAACACTCAAAGGCGATTAACACTCATACACAATTGAGAAACAAAAGCAAAAAGATGCAAAATTGTGAAAAGACTGAGACAAACCTCCAAGTACTGACCAAAGGAAATCAAATTAAGAATTTCTCAAAAAAGAGACTCAAAACACCCAATTAACTTAATGGAGATTGATGAGATGAAAAATTGATGAATGAAATTCAGAAACAAGATATTTTTGTAGAAAAATACAGATCTGGGTAGATACTAAGAATCCTAAATCAAATCTAAACTAAACTAGAAAAAAGAAATCCAGAGTTTTTCCAAAATTTTAACAGGGTCCACAGGCTCCCAGAAGTAACAGGTGTGGTCCCGCACTATTAACTCAAGGAAAGTGTGAAACTGCCTGCACTGTGCAAAAGAACAAAGTCTGGTCCCCAGAAAATTTCAAGAAAAACGTAAAAGATTTCAAAATTTTCAAAAATAGAGAAAACCTAAGCTACCCAGGCAGATATCCATCAATCAAAAACTAGGAAAAACTTTTCCTAAAATCAAAATAAAAGATAACAAAAAACAACAAGTTCTTTCCCCAGTGGAGTCGCCAATTTGTTGGCCAGATAAATCGATCTTGCGGACAAGATCGATCTCCCTAGTGTCAGATTACAATCTAGCAACAAACGAACAACTAAGTTTGTCTTTCTCTAAATATATGCGTTTTACAAATAAATGCTATGAAGGTGTCGATCCTACCTTAGATCCAAATGCTTATTTACGGTCGTAGTGCTTCCGCCGCATCAATAATCCTTCGTCGCAACAAGAGTTCTTTCATCGCAAAAATAATCCTTCGTCGCAACAAGAGTTCTTTCGTCGCAAGAAAGTGTCGTCTTTCGTCGACCTGCAATCACAAACAAGCAAATATTAAATAGCACCTGTATAAAAAATAATCATAAAACATACCTATCATAGTGATCAAGGAATCTATGAAATAAATGATCAAACGACAGCTTATTGAAATAAACAATCGAATGACAATTTATTGAGAAAAACAAAACTTGATTGTATTAATCTTAAAATAACAGAAGAACCTTACAACCTTAGCCTTGATGTTTGAAAGGCCTTCCCGGGGTCCGAAGCAAGAGTCTCCTCTACTTTGATATGTCTTTCACTCTTCCTCCAGGAGCATAAAGAGGTATGTGATATGTCCTCTCAAAAGCTCAGTAGAAAGAATACTAAATCTCAATAGCACTTCAACTCAATCACACATAAAGCTTCCACTCCAATTCTCAATCTCCAAAATCTAACCATTTGAGGCTACCCAATGCCTCCTTTTATAGAGCAGACGAGGAGGTTAGGATTCCACCTTTGTAGGGATAGAATCCTCCTTCAAAGGTATAGACTCCTCACATCAAGGGATTAGTTCCTTAAGGTGAGGGATACATGCACCTTGTCAAAGCGTACTCATCCCCAAAAAATCTCATCTAGAACCTTCTAGAATTGACCTCAAACCAACTTTTTAACTTTACTTTCTTGCCTTTTTGAGTTTGGAGGGGGTACGCAGGCATTCTTAAGGAAAAATGCATTCTAGAACGTAGGTAAGCCATGCACTACCTACGTACCCAAGCCAGGAACGCAGACAGGCTTCATGTTACCTGCGTACCCATTCTTTCAGAGGTTTTTAGGGTTTTTCTTCTTGTTTCAGGGCTTGACATGAGGAGTAAAGGTTGTAAGACTTGCAAAGGAGGTATGTATGAGTGCTAATGAGCTCATACAGTTATAAAAATGTCAAGGTGACAATTTTTAGTGTAACAATTGGGTATAAGGATGGTTTAAAGGGTTACAAGCTTTGGAACCCGGAAACAAGGAAGGTTGTGTACAGTCGAGATGTGGTGTTTAGAGAGGTGAAAGATATTGTTAAACATGAAGTCCTACCAAAGGAACCTAAGAAGATAGAGTTTGAGCGAAAGGAGGATGAATCAGACTCTACAAAAGAAGAAGACTCAGAAGAGGAAGAGCCACAAACTCCAGCTGTGAGAAGATCAGTTCGGGAAAGAAGACAACCAGAAAAGTATAGTTCATCTGCTTTCTGTTCAAATTATGCTTTAACTATAACTGATGATGATCCCAGAACCGTCAGGGAGGTAGTAGATTTAGAGGATGGAAAACTCTGGAAGGAGGCCATGGTTGATGAAATGGCATCCTTGCATAAAAATGAGGCATGGGATCTAGTGGAGTTGTCGGATGGAAGGAAGCCCATCGGGAGAAAATGGGTGTTTAAGAAGAAGATGAATGTGGAATGCAAGGTGGAGAAATAAAAAGCTCGGTTGGTAGCAAAAGGTTATTCCCAGGTGCCAGGAATTGATTTTGGTGATATTTTTTCTCCTATTGCCAAATTTACTTCTATTAGATTAATTTTATCTGTTGCTAGTGCATTGATTTTGAGGTAGAACAGATGGATGTGAAGACAACATTTCTTCATAGGGATCTGGAAGAGGAGATATACATGAAACAACCTGAAGGCTTTATGGTGAAGGGGAAGAAAGAGTTGGTATGTAGGTTAAAGAAGTCTCTGTATGGGTTAAAACAGTTACCAACGTTGTGGAATCAGAAATTTGATACCTATATACGGGGACTTGGCTTCACCAGAAGCATGGAGGATCATTGTGTTTATTTTAAATTAATTTGTGACCATGTTATTTATTTGGTCTTGTATGTGGTTATATGTTGTTGATTGGAAATGACAAAGAAATTATCAAAGATTTGAAGACCCATTTGTTCTCCAAATTCGACATGAAGGATCTTGGGGCTGCAAACTATATTTTGGGCATGGAAATTAAGAGAGATCGGGCAAAGAGGAAGCTCTGGTTAAACCAGAGGTAGTATGTCGAGACTATATTGTAGAGGTTCAATATGCAGGATAGTAAACCGGTGAATGTTCCGATTCTTGTAGGTACAAAGCTGTCTGCTGAACAGTGTCCCAAGACACAAAAAGAAGAGGAGGATATGTCCCATTTTCCTTATGCAAGTGCAGTGGGTAGCCTAATGTATGCAATGGTTTGTACTAAACCAGACATTGCACATGCAGTGGGAGTATTGAGCAGGTTTATGTCAAACCCAGGGAAGGAGCATTGGACGACAGTGAAGCAGGTTTTCAGATATTTGCATGGCACTAGTGATTATGGCTTATGCTACCAGGGAAGACCAGGATTGGAAAGAGTGTTGGAAATTCGTGCTTTTGTTGATGCAGACTGGGCTGGAGATCTAGACCAAAGAAAATCTACAAGTGGGTATGTGTTTAACCTATTTAGAGGTGCAGTCAGTTGGATGAGTAAAATACAGTCTATAGTGGCTCTTTCAACTATAGAGGTAGAATACATGGCAACCACTCATGCAAGCAAGGAAGCAGTTTGGTTGTAGAGATTGTGTTCAAGTATGGGGTTGGTGCAGCAAGTTATAAGGATAGACTGTGATAGCCAAAGTGCATTTTTCTTGGCTAAGAACCCTGCTTATCATTCAAAGACAAAGCACATTGATGTTCAATATCACTTTATGAGGTATATGGTTGAGGCTAAAAGGGTGTTGTTGGTAAAGGTGGACACTTTGAAGAATGTTGCAGATGCATTGACAAATTCTATGAGCACTCAGAAGTTGTCTTAGTGTAGAGAAACAATAGGTGTTGCAAAGCTGGGCTAATGAGTCAGCTCTCCTGTGGCCCCCTACAGAAATAAAACAACAAGTGGGAGAATGTTGGATTTGTGTTATATTCTTTCCACGACTAGTCACGCACGAGGGGGTTACGGGGGGGTGATAGCCCCCCATATCGAGGTCCGAGGTAGCACCCCAGAAAAATTTTTTGGTCCTTACTTTCTGGTGGGCAGACCCACCCATGGTTTTGTGCATGGGTTTGCACATGGTTTTGGGGCATGATGGTTTTCGGCCCCTGGTATTTTGTAGATCTGGTCAAGGGAACTATGGTTATGTTCTAATCCAGGGTTAATGGATTGGGGTTTATGTATGCTTCAGCATGTATATATATGTGTTGTAACACTAAGAGGAATATAATGAAAAAACAAGCTGGTCGTCCCTATTTGGGATCCAGGGGAAAATATTTGTGTTTATTTGTTTTATGTTTTATGCTCTTGCTATTGTTTATTTTCTATTTTTAAGATTCGTCTGCAGCTAATTTCTATACAAGGTTAAAACCTACAGGGACATATACACATCATGTCGCTTCCACAAATATGGTTGGCCTAATAATACATCACAAACATCAAGAGGAGCAATGTCACATAATGCCTCGTCCGTGAAGGGCTTGATATTGTAGGGAAGGCGACATCGCTGGCTGACATAAATATCTCATCCTTGGTGAAGCCACCCGATACTGTATTGTTGTGGGTGTGTTGTGGTCGGCAATCCCAACCTCTTCATGACATCTGCTAAAATGATGTTCTTTTTTCTCCCACTTCCAACAATGAACTATAGCGGGGAACCTTTACCCACATCTCGGAGTGGAAGATGTGCTCCTCCTCCTCTGGATATTTCAATTCCTACTTATGGATCTTCGTAGTGGCAACGGTGGCATTAGACTCTATATCAATAATCTGCTTCCCTTTTTCATTCCCCTTGTCGAGTCCTAATTTATATTCGGAGCATGCATATGATTCAGAAGCCCTCATCTCGGCCACCAACAACTGGTTGGACTGACACTCACTTGTGTTGTGGCTGGAGCTCTTATGGAACTCACACGACTTTCTCATGTCCTTCTTTGGATTTGTGTTGTTATTCATTGATTGCAGCTTTGGCAGGTTGTCTTGGGCCGCCATGCCTTGGCTTTGTTCTTTGTTCTGCAGTTTGGGGGCACATTTCCCTTGGTTTTGATTCGCAGATCCAAAGTCTTGCTTCTTCTGTTTGATTTTTTGCTCAATCTTGGCAGCATACTGGTATGCCATACCAAGCGAGGAGATTTCGACGAAGTCCATTTCCTCCTGAATGTATCTGTGCAGAAAACTGTGATACTTTAGCACCAAATTTTCCTCTGAATATTTGATACCCAACTTTGTGCGCAGGGTATGGAACAGATTTGTCAGCTCATGCACATCTTGATCCCTTTGATGCCACAGCATGGTCCATTATATGTACTTGTCCTCATAGCTCCCCACGGGATAATATTTTTCCTTGATGGCATCTCGGAAAGAATTCCAAGTGTGTATGGACGAGAACAGAGACAGTTCCATCTCATCCTTTTTCTCACAGTAGGTTTCCCACTAGTCCTTAACATGGAGGGTAGCTTTGAGGAGTGAAAAATAATCTTCTCTTGGTCGGAAAAGTCATGAATCGATAAATATACTTCTAATAGATTAAAAAATCTATCTACGACATCTACATCTATTTGGCCCTGAAATATGGAAATGTAAAATTTTACTTGTAACTTAAAGGGAGTCGCACCTCTTGAGTGGTTGTTGGATGCAGATGCGCCGCTAGTGGGCAGTCGTTGAAAGATCTAGGAAAATTTATCCATCATCGCATTCCTTTTCTTTTCAAGGGCCTCCTTGAGAAATATTTTGATAGGATCTTCTGCTCCCTCATCTTTCTTTTTGTCCCCCATGGGCGGCCATCGGGGTTTGTGAGGCTGATCTTGCAAAGGTTCAACCAAATCGAGCCCTAACTCTTTATACCCCGACCTCGTTGGGGAAATGCAAAGAAGGATCGAGAAAAAGTAGACCACTCTGATACCACTGATTCAGATTTATGTAGGAACACAAAAAAATACACATATAACTATAAATACAAAGATGTAGCGGAAATAAGACTTCATTTCATTAATATCAAGGAGCTGAAATGTGCTTACAGACAGAATGGAAATAAACTAGCTAGGGCATTGGTAGCTTATCTATGAGAAGAGATGTGGTGGTTATAGGCCTTTGAATTGTGTTACAATGAGGCTCGAGGACCTATTTATTATTGATAAATAATGGAAAAACCTAAACATCCAAAAACCCAACCCTAAAATATGAAGTGCCAAAACTATGGGCCCCGTTTGGGTAAATTGGTACATCAACTTCCTAGGGATGTAACTTTGACATACGATCTCTATTGGATGCGCACCATACCTCATTAAAATTATATATCCAAGGACTACAACTTTTGAGTGAAAAAAAATGGTTCATGGAATCATGTTGCTCCCATTTTTTTCCAAAAAACGTCGTTTGGGGCCTCGAAACGGCTCCAGAAGTTCAGGACCTGAAAAATTACTAAATATAGTAAACCGTGCTATGATTAAGAAAACTGAAAAAATGAAAGATATAATGGTGGTTCCCCAAGTGGAATAGGCAGGTGGTCACCAATATCCACCTGGATCATCGAGTCTATGATGATCTCATATGGGCAAGCCACCAAGAACCTTAACCTTTACCCCCCAATGAAACCCCATATGGATTTGAATAGTCCCTGGTGGGATGAGTTTGAACCTGAATCTGATTTTTCCTAACCTCTCCTCACACTTGGAAAAGTGAAATATTTTAAATATGAAACAGGGGATGAAATCATTAATGGTTTTATTAGCAACTCACTCTACGTTTCTTCTGTTAGAGATCCAAGGGAAGAACATGAGGTAGAAGATGTAAATATTGAACATATGAGAACCACTCTGCATACTGATAACAGTCTGGTTGAAATTGAGCCAAGAAAATACCTAAACATTAATCCTGACTTGACTTATGAATAGAATAGATTGTTGATACAACTGTTACAGAAGTATAAAAAGGAATTTGCATGGGATTACATTGACATGAAAGGAATCCATCCCAACCCGTGCACTCACCACAATTACCTTAAATATGGATGAAAACTAGTTAGACAACCGCAGCATAGAATGAATCATGCACTTAAGGAGATAGTGAAAGAGAAATTACATAAACTCCTTAATGCTAATTTTATCTATCCTATCTCTTATAGTCAGTGGGTGTCTTCGCTTGTCATTGTTTCGAAAAAGAACGACAAGTGGAGAGTCTATGTAGATTATAGAGAACTCAATAAGGCCACCTAAAAGGAACATTTTCCTTTACCATTTATAGACTAGGTCTTGGATACTCTTTATTGGAAAAATAATGTTTCATTCCTCGACGGATTCAGTGGATATAACCAAATACAAACTGTCTTGGAAGATCAGGATAAGACAACCTTTACTTGCCCATGGGGTACTTTTGCATACAGAGTCCTTCCTTTTGTCCTCTGTAATGTGCCAACAACCTTTCAGAGGGAAATATTAGGTATATTTTCGGATCTGTTGAATGACTTCCTTGAAATATTCATGAATGATTTTACACCTTATGGTGATGCTTTTGAAACAACATTATTTAATTTGGAAAAGGTGTTGGAATGATGTGTACAAACTAATGTTGCTTTGAGCACTGAAAAGTTCCACAGGATGACAACTGAGGGATCGTGTCGAGACATTTCATTTCGGCATATGGACTCAAGATAGACCCCGGTAATCTCGAGGATCCCAACTCCCAGAACTCAAAAAGAGGTATGTAGCTTTCTGGTACACGTGGGGTACTATAGGATATTTATAGAATTTTTTTCAAAGATTTTATCTCCTTTGTTTCCTTTTCTTATGAAATATGTGGAATTTGTGTGGACAGGGAAGTGTGAGCAAGCCTTTTTTGAAGCTGAAGAACTGTGTAACAGCAACACCTGTTTTTTGAGGACAAAATTAGAATCTACCATTCCATATTTCTACAGATGCATCCGACATGGCTGTATGTGATATTTTGGGCCAGCTGGAAGAAAAGAAGCCTTATGCTATCTATTATATCAGTAAGAATTTAACCCCAGCCAATCCAAATTACACAGTGACCGAGAAGGAATTCCTAGCAGTAGTGCATGCTATTAATAAGTTTCTACATTACATCACCGGGTATCAAGTATTTGTACACACTGACCACTCTGCCATTCGATTTTTAATGGATAAGCCAATTAATAATGGTAGAGTTACATGATGGTTATTGTTGTTACATGAATTTGATATCACTATTTTAGATAAACCTGGAAAATATAATGTAGTTGCTGATTTTATTTCTAGGTTAACTATAGGTGATAATTGCAATCCTACTGAGGATTCTTTTCCCGATGAGTATCTTTTTGCCATATCTACCATGGTATACAAATTTATCCAACTATATTATTGTAGGTAAATTCCCACACTATTTATCTTCCAGAGAAAAAAGAAATATCATACAACATAGTGCCACTAATTCCTGGATAGAAGGAAATCTATATCACACTGGATCGGACTTTCAGATTCAGTGTTGTGTTAGAGAATATGAGATTATTGATATCTTGAAGGCTTGTCATGAGGAGCCCTGTTGGGGGCACTTTGCAGACAATAGGGTGAGGTACAAGGTACTCTCAATAGGGTACTATTGGGAAACTATATTCTGGGATGCCAAGAAATTTGTGAAAGTGTGTGATAGCTGCCAAAGGATGGGCCAACCACTCCAATTAGACGAGATGTCGTTATAGATTCAAATAGTGTTAGAACCATTTGAGAAGTGGGCCTTGGATTTTGTAGGGCCAATTAATCCTTCATCACAGTAGAGGTCATACATATTGTTCTGTACATATTAAGACATAAAATGGGTGGAAGCGAAGGCACTAACTAGAGCTACATAGCAGGCTATTTTAGACTTCTTGTTTGAAGATATTTTTGTTTGCTTCGGGAGACCCAGGGAGATAGTGATAGATGGGGGGGCCCAATTAACATCTCATCTAATTTAGAAGATGGTTGAGAAGTATGGAATTCATTATAGGATCACTTCACCTTATCATCCACAAGAAAACGACCAAGTGGAGAGTACTAACAAAGTTATTGAGGGAATTTTGACAAAGATAGTAGATAGCCACCGCAAAAATTGGGCTGAAAAACTTCCAGAAGTACTGTGGGCTTACAGAAAAACATGGAGGAATACTACAACCTTCTCACCTTATGAATTGGTTTACGCTAAGAATACTTTATTCCCCATAGAGTTCAAAATAAAAACAATGAGAACAAAATTGCAAGTAAATTTGGATTTGAGCACAGCACAAAGACAAAGGTTGAATCAACTCAATGAGTTGGAGGAGAAATGGCTGGCTGCCATTCAGCAGAAAGATATCATTCAACAGTAAAGAGCTAGATGCCATGACAGGTTCATTAAAAAGAATAAATTTTATAAAGGAGATTGGGCTCTCTTGTATGATTCAAGATTCAAGGATTTCAAAGGCAAGCTCTGCACCAGATGGCTAGGTCCTTACGAAGTAGATACAATCTTTGACAATGGGACTATCAAATTGGTTACCATTGGTAGTGTTAAGACACCATTACTGGTTAGTTAACCTGTTTCGAAGGATTCATTTATTAACATTGTCGTAGACTTTAATCTTCATGTCACAACAATGGGGGGCATTCCCTTGTGTTGCCCGAACTTTGATTTTGCAATAAGTGTAACAACTTAAAACCATTTTTGTGGTGACTGTTACACCTTATATATATATATATATATATATATATATATATATATATATATATATATATAAAATAAGAATCAGACTATGAAAACCTCTTTTGGGGTGCATTTGGAAAATTTGGTAGTAGTTGAAAACCACTCTTGTGGCAGCCACTCATACACTCATTTTTTTCCAGAACATCATCCTTTTTCCTGCATATTCTACATGATGGTGTTGCACATTTGTTTTTAGTCTTTTATTTTTCTTAACAAAGTTTTATGAAGGATAGCGCATTGGCTCTCTTGGATGTTACATATGTAACAACCGACAGCTGTCAACAACGTTTTTAAATCTTGGCCATCTTCCTGACACGCAGCAATTATTTCGGTAGCTTGAAGGCGACCACCATGACCGTTGGAGAAATCGCACCATCACAACAATCTCTTCCTCCATATATTTTCAGGTACGTCACCGAAAAGGTAACATTATCATCCTCTAATAATTGATGATTATGGAAAATTAATGACAGTCCTTTTGACGACCGTGGACTGCCGTCATATTTAAAGTTAGGGGAGGATGAATCTTGTCATAATCATGAACAATCTGTTAGCCTTTAAAGCCGCCAGTAATCCCATGATTTACTGAATTTAATACCATATCAACCAATCATGACCAGATCTTGTCAAAAAGGGGATTTTTAATTGGGAATTAATAGAAAGAATGTGTGGGTGTGAACTATCAATTTAAAACCATTTTCACCTTTGGATCATCGTGACATTCCATCATCTCCCTTAGCTGGAAGTTCTTGCACCCTTGCTCAAAAATTCTCAACCCGGAGATTACAAAGCAGGTTGTTGTAATACAGTGAGTAGTGCGTCGATACCCTGGATAACTGAGATAAAGGAAGTAATCGGGTATAACAACACAAGATGTGGGGGATCTGCGGTGAGGTAAAAACCAGATTCTATTGAGGCACTGAAGGATTGTCCTGAGGCGTATTAGATATTTAGATATGCCACATGGCTCGAGTATTTTTAGAAGTTGAAAGGTTCAGATGAATCAATTGCAATGGAGTTTGCCAGAAATCTAAACAACTAACGGACCGGACCAAAGTCAGGGGCTTGCATATTGAAGTAAC
Organism: Pinus albicaulis; assembly: GCA_034641835.2. Taxonomy (NCBI): domain Eukaryota; kingdom Viridiplantae; phylum Streptophyta; class Pinopsida; order Pinales; family Pinaceae; genus Pinus; species Pinus albicaulis. The sequence continues at coordinate 104,215,167 of CM076580.1, read as the reverse complement.
AGAGGAGGTTGTTCCCTGAGTAACATCATTGTCGGCCGAAGGCAGAAGGCAGTTCAAAAAAAAGGTCAATGATCCTTCTCTGAAAGAGGATTTCCTTGAAGGAGAGGAGAAGCTTGAGAAGAAAGGAAGAGGGGTTGACAGGTTTTCACTTCCCTAACCTTGGGCGGATGTTGCTCTGAATCTAATATCACTTTCCCACTTTTAATTATCACTTTCCCTTATTGAACCATCTTCAACATCAACAGATAATTAACCTTCCATATTTCCTACTGGGAAATATCAATAATATGGCTGCAACAGTCAAAACGATAGCACACCCGAAAGCTTGTGTTACCAATCACGGTCTCATCAACTTAATTGTGTTGGATGCTTTGAACCAACAAGGAAAGAGCTGGGAGGAGTTCAAATGAAAGAGGCCCAAAACGAGCCGAGGAAAATAGGTTGGGACTTCGGGAGAAATTCAAGAGGAAGCTATAAATTGAACTTGGTCTTCTAAGGTCACAATTGAGAAAAGGCCCCTTGATAAGCCGATTAGAGACAAACGACCGAATAAAAGGGTGAAAATCAGTGTGCCTGCAGAACTGCCATCTACAGATGAAGAGTAGGAGGAGGCAGAAGATCTGAAAGAAGAAGAACAATAACCTTGATCAGAGGAACCCCCCTCGTCAGGTAGGGACGAAACTCAGACCCTGCTTATAGAAATTGAGAATTTAAAGAAATAAAATGAGCAATTGAAGCAGGAATTAGCCGAAGCTAGGAAATAAAAATCCTTAGGGTTATATACCCTAGGTGAAGTTGTTAATAAAGTCGGGGGGTGGGAGAAAATTCTAGGATCAGTGTGTGTGGCATGTTCCCAAGAATTAGCAGCAACAGGATAAAAAGTTTGTCGGGAAAGAACCTGCTCGAGGGAAACTCAAACAGAACCTGGGGAGGCTACTCCACAAGAACCTATTGAAGATACTGCTGCTTCATAGGAACCAGCAGTTAAAGCAAAGCCTCCCACGGTAATGAACCTGGAAGCCGACACATAAGAACTTGTAGAAGCCATTGCTGTTATAGAGGAACCAACAACAGATACAGAGGTTGGCTAAGACAAAAATAAAAGGACTGCTACACAAGAACCCACCTATGACGTTGTTGTTACACAAGAACCAATAGATGAGGTGGAGAAATCCCACCTCAGAGAGGCTGTCACAACCACAGTTAATATTGCATGTAGTGGAACATCGGGTCCCGATGAGGGATGGAGCTTCAATAAGACCTTATTGATCTTTGAGTTACAGAAGTATAAGCAGGAGGCACTCTCCCTTCAAGAGGGAGTGATCTCACTGGATGTACATTAAAAGAAACAAAGTGCCCTATAGGAAAAATGGGCAGAGAAATAATTGAAGAGGATCTGGGGGGGAAATGGAAATGAAGAGAAGCTACAAAGAAACAAGAGGAACAGCTATTGTTGTTACAGCAGCAGGTTTGGGATTTGACTATTGATAAACAAAAGCTTCATGATCTTTCCCTCAACTTTTTGGGGTGCAGGAGGCCTTCCCTTTCCTACCCTATTTTTCTTTGGGAGCGCTATTATTTATTTCAGTTGAAAGCTATCATGGAAGACATGCCTTATGTGGGTACTTATACCCACACTTTTCTTGATGTTTTTCGCGCTAGCAATTTTGATGAACATAGCTTGTTGTGCGATTTGTTTTTGCATAACATTATTTGTGACCATGTCAACATGCAGATGGTGGAAACTATATCCTCATATATGGGAGACCTGCAGTTACGCGCCTTCATTTCATTCATGAGAAATCAATTCGAGTGGCATCTGGCTGTGAAATTAATGGAGACTAATGAAAAGAAGACAACGTTATGGATTAGAGCAAAAACAGGAAGGGTTGTTGAACTGAGGTGTGAAATTAACAATTTTTTGAGTACTCCAAGGTTGATGGGACCAACTGCTACCTACAGAAGAAGAATCATGGAGATCTGTCTCAATAAATTTGCATAGATGAAGAGTCGAGCACTAATAGGGTGCCTCAAGTGCACCGAAGTAAGTAGTGTCGAGTTACAAGAAGGGGATCCTTTTGTAATCCAAAATTCTGTAGTTGTTGTTACACATATATCATAATACACTCGAATGGTAAAATCCCTTGGCGCCTTTTGCATTGGATTGAAATTTAGATTTCCTTTGATATGGTTTCTAGTGGAATAATACCAAGACCACTACGTGTTGAGTGGTCACGAAGAAGAGTCTTGGCCAAGACAGTTGTTTGCTACTCAGGGGTATAGGTTTCCAAACGAAGACACAATTGACACATATGATTTCAGTGACCTGCATAGGAGGTATAATCTGGGAGCTGAGATTTTTGCATGAGGACATGCAAGAACTTAAGCTGGGGGGAGATCTTGGGTGTCATTTTTATACTCATTTCCTACATTTTCTTCCCTCATTTCTACCTTTTTGACCTCTAACCTGGGGACTATACTTGCCTTTTTCCTTCCTTTTACCTTGAAATAGCATAACTCTACCTTGTTTCATTACTTCGCCATTATTTTTTAATTATTATGATGTATTGTTCCTTTTTTTTGGTTAACTGAGACGAACATTGGGAGAAGTTCTTTGGCCTTTTTTCTATTTCTTTCATATGTTATTTCAAGCACATGGACCTAGGACATACAGGCGCACAGAACTAGTTGGAAGCATGTTTTTACAACGTGTTGTTACATAGCGTTGCTACCACACACAGAGTTAACACTTTGGCTGTCACATATTTTGTTGTTGCACCGCAATGCTATTACAGATCCGTTGATACAGTTGCGTTATTGTTTGCGTATTGCTAGATTTCGGATGTTGGTCTATCTTTGAAATCTGTTACGCTACAACTGTTGCATTCCAATGACAGTTGTAGGAGTTATCATGTATTGTTGTTTATAATAACAGCTTAAGGCGGTTTTGTTTCAAATCAATGCTTTCCAATTTGGGATTTTTATTGAGGGAATTAGTATTTACTTTATTTCGATCAGCATGAGAATATGGAGTTTCTCATGAATGATATGTTCCTAATTTTTTGGAAATGTAATTATTATATAAACACTCAGACCTTCAAGGTCAAGGAGGTTAGCACAGAACAATATCGCCATTTTCACTCTGTAACTTTTGATCACCATAATACAAAATATCATGTTGTTTCTGTTACATGTGTTGACTGAGCTAATTCTCATTTAGTTCTCAATTATTCCTGTGCCCTGCTAGGGAGGAAGTGACCTCCTCTTTAGTAGGGATTGCAGTTGTAAGGTAGTTGCATTATATCTTATATTTCTGCATATTCGTGGAGTGTTATTGTTGTTGTGTCAGTTATCAGTAGATCTGCTTCAATTCCGGGTATTTCTCATATTGCTACATAAACCCAATTAGAGGTAACAGCTGGTGTAGTTAGTGTGTGGTGCGCTAGATACTGGATTAATTGAAGTGTGGTTACATTCCTGTATATCCTTTTCACTCCTGCATGACTGTTAATTTCAGCAATTGGTTCATCAATGATTTCTTCTTGTTTTATTTTTGCTTCTGGTATGATCTATCGGCACAGACAGTGCAACTACCATTGAAATAAGAGACGTTCTTGGTCGATAATTTATGTGTACCGTCTTAGTCATTTAAGAGTGATTAATATGAACCAACAATGTCTTTCCAGGACTATTCTTATCTTGGATTCCCAGTCCTCAAAGAATATCGGTCCTCTATTACTACTCTTATCTTGGATGCCCTGCCATATTCTCAAAGAGTACCAAATTCCATATGTTTACCCAATCCTACATTCTTTCTTCCCAAGTGAAGAAAAAAATGGTGTGCATGTCTCTCCATCTCAACTAGGGAGGATATACACATTCCAATGAAGGAATGTACTCATTCATATAAAATAAATTTACCCAAGCTACCTCTTAACCAGGTACTTTCCCAAGCTCCCTCTTATCCAGGGACTTGATTTTAATAACAAGTTTCTACATTTGGTAGAGATCATGGGGCCTTTTGTTGCTTGTATATCTCCTCCATTCGATGTCATGAATTTCATTTTAATATTATGGATCCTTTTATATTTTTGGGACTTCTTTGTAGGGCATTGAAAATCCATCACTTTCCTTCTTGAATCATGCCATTCATGTCATCCTTTCTTTCATCGGAAAGAGATCTGTTGGACCATATCTATATTTTCTTCATACAACTACCTTTTTACATATCATGTTTCCTTCAGGATCATCCATCCCAACACATGAGTACTAGATGTTGGTAACTTCCACAACTCTCTTTTGGTATCCCTGTATCGGCCCATCAAGACATTACTCAAAATAAAAAATGAACATCAAATAAAAATTTACCTTTTGTGATGGCCCTTTCATCATGACATCTGCTTGTATAAACATCAACATCTTGCATACATATTGACACATCTCCAAAATATTCAATGTCAAGGGTCTCCTTTCTTTCTAGACTTTACTAGAGTCTTCATAACTTTTTCATGGATATTTCATGATCAATTCTTCTATTCAATGGATGTTGATTTCATTGTGCTTATAGTTGCATTATATCTTATATTTCTGCATATTCATGGAGTGCTATTGTTGTTGTGTCAGTTATCAGTAGATCTTCTTCAATTCTAGGTATTTCTCATATTGCTACACAAATCCAATTAGAGGTACCAGCTGGTGTAGTTAGTGTGTGGTGCGCTAGATACTGGTTTAATTGAAGTGTGGTTACATTCCTGTATATCCTTTTCACTCTTGCATGACTGTTAATTTCAGCAATTGGTTCAGCAACGATTTCTTCTTGTTTTATTTTTTCTTCTAGTATGATCTATCGGCACAGACAGTGCAACTACCATTGAAATAAGAGACGTTCTTGGTCAATAATTTATGTGTATCGTCTTAGTCATTTAAGAGTGATTAATATGAACCAACAATGTCCTTCCAGGACTATTCTTATCTTGGATTCCCAGTCCTCAAAGAATATCGGTCCTCTATGACTACTCTTATCTTGGATGCCCTGCCATATTCTCAAAGAGTATCAAATTCCATATGTTTACCAAATCCTACATTCTTTCTTCCCAAGTGAATAAAAAAATGGTGTTCATGTCTCTCCATCTCAACTAGGGAGGATATACACATTCCAATGAAGGAATGTACTCATTCATATAAAATAAATGTACCCAAGCTACCTCTTAACTAGGTACTTTCCCAAGCTCCCTCTTATCCAGGGACTTGATTTTAATAACAAGTTTCTACATTTGGTAGAGATCATGGGGCCTTTTGCTGCTTGTATATCTCCTCCATTCGATGTCATGAATTTCATTTTAATATTATGGATCCTTTTATCTTTTTGGGACTTCTTTGAAGGGCATTGAAAATCCATCACTTTCCTTCTTGAATCATGCCAGTCATGTCATCCTTTCTTTCATCGGAAAGAGATCTATTGGAACATATCTATATTTTCTTCATACAAATACCTTTTTCCATATCATGTTTCCTTCAGGATCATCCATCCCAACACATGAGTACTAGATGTGGGTAACTTCCACAACTCTCTTTTGGTATCCCTATATCAGCCCATCAAGACATTGCTCAAAATAAAAAATGAACATCAAATAAAAATTTACCTTTTGTGATGGCCCTTTCATCATGACATCTGCTTGTATAAACATCAACATCTTGCATACATATTGACACATGTCCAAAATAATCAATGTCAAAGGTCTCCTTTCTTTCTAGACTTCATTAGAGTCTTCATACCTTTTCCGTGGATATGTCATGATCAATTCTCCTATTCAATGGATGTTGATTTCATTGTGCTTATAGTTGCATATTTCAAGATCTCTTCTTTCTTTCTTCACATATTTTTTCCCAGTAACTTCTAGCCATAATTCCTCCATCTTTTACAACCACCTCATATTCCATATGAGGACATATTATGTTGATTTCATTTATTCAATATGTGAAATAATCCTACATGCATATCTTAGAAGAGAACCATTTCCTTTGATCATATTCATGAGGTAGAGTATCCATCCAAGTTATCTGCAACTATATGATGACATGACCTAATTTATTAAACATATCCATGTACTATTTTATTTTTCTTTCTTTTTTTTGGTCATCTAAGCTTCCTTTAGTAGCTTCCTTTTCTTGATTGTGAGTACTTAAGCCATCTCAAAATGTTCCATTTCTTTGTCATCATACCATCATTCTTCCAAACATTGAATCCCATCCAAGTTGGAATTCTCATTGAGACACTTGCTTCTTCTAAGAGGTGAACCTTCTAATGCAGATTCCAATGGAGGATCATGATTATCCTCATCCTACAAATGGTCATTCCTAATGATGTATGATGAGTTATACACTATATGAATTTCTTCTACACACAAGTACTACTTATGCTTTCAATGAGGTTACCAAGTGATACTTCCATCTGATTATGATTTCCATCGGTTCCTACTTTAGCTATCTTTCAAGATTATTTTGATGATGCCATGAGCTCTTCCTTCAATCGTATGCTATTATGATGCCATAACCTAGAATGATTCATCCTATAATGCTTCTAATTCTTCCTACCATGATATATATTTTTTACAAGAACTGAAAAGAACTTGGAAGATAATATTATCTCAATCATAGTAGAGATCTTTCACTTCCTCCTTTTATTTTTTCATTTCAACTTCTTCCACTTCTTTGGTGATATGGGATTCTTACCTTCCTCTTTTGTTGTTTTCCTTATTGATTTTGGGACAATCTCTCTTGTAGTGCCCATTATCATGACATACATATCATTGAACCTTTTCCATGTTCTTCTTCATTTTCTGAGGACCAAGCTTTCCAAAGTTTCTTTTTCTCTTAGCCATTATAGAAAATTCTTGTGTTTGCTCGTTTGATCATACATCATTTTTTTCCTTTAGCCTGGCTTCTTTTATTTTGCACAATGACCGCAATTCATTGAATAGGGTAGCCTCATTCTTTCCATAGATTATTGATGTAAAGTTACCCAATTCCTCTGGTAGTGCATTGAGCACTATGGTAGTAATTTCCTTGTCAAACATTATTTCTCCCAACTCTTGTAGTTGGTCCTTTACTTCATACATGGTCATAAAGTATGAGGTTATTCCATATTCCTTTGATATCTTCATCTTATAGAGTTATTATCTTAACGATATTACTTCTCAAGTAGTACTTATGAATAAAAATTATACCAACTTCTCATATATCTTTTTTGATGTCTCCAACTTTGATACATATGGAATGAAGGGTTCTTTTATGGATTCTATAAGAATCCTTTGAGCCCTTAAGATGATTAAAGAATTCATTTTCTATGAGGATCAAATCACTCCTCTTCTTCCATGCAAGAAATTTTTATGACCCAACCAACTTGTTGCTTTCCTTACAAATAGATACTTTGATAGATTCAGATGTGAGCATAAAGATACTTACTTGTGGATATATTCCTTGATTTAAATATCTTCAACCTGTTTCCTTCTTGATTTTGATGATGATATTGGTAATAGAAGATGTATTCTTAATGAAGATGTCTTATTTCAAAAGTGATCCTTTACCAATATAGATGGATATCACCTTGAATCCTTGTTGATGATGACAACACCTTTCTTCTTGCTTTCCTTGGATCTGTAGAATCCAATAATATGCTTCATTTTGAGGTTCTTCTTAATTTTAGGTGATGATTGTGTGAGGTTCAAGAATTCTTAAAGTGAAGAAACCTTCTTTGAACAAACTAGGTTATTTAGTTCTTCTTTATGATTAACGCTTTTGAAAATATTCTAGAACTTCATTACTTGAGTGTCCTTATTTAAGCTTCCCTCCTTGACTTTTCACCTTAGGTCTACTACCATGTTGAGAAAACTAGGGGTAACAAGTCTAGGTGATTTCTCTATTTTTATAACTCTTTGTGATGTATTTTTACTTTACATAGCTGGATTTTTATATTACCTATTATTATTAGTGTTTTTCTTCATTAAACAGTTACCAAACCATAAATAAAAGTAAGACAAAGGACACAAGATATAGGTGATCAACCAGGGCCAAAACCTCTCTAGTCGTGAGAGGAAATACCACGAGAATTCATCTTCTTGTAGAATCTTCATTTGAAAAATTACAAGACCTAAACCCTTGACCAAGACCCTCCAATACTAAGCCAAATATTTCTTCCAACTTATTTTTGTAATTCATACTTCTATCTGCTTCTTCTTCAACTTCGACCTGCCTAGTAGATTCTTCTGCAACTTCAACCTACCCATAAAATCTTCTGCGGAAACCCTAACCCTTACACATGTGAGAGATTATGGTGTAATATTTTTTCTTTTCTCCTTTGCTTGGGTATATTATCTCCCCTAGATAATTTAGCTTCCAAAACATCCCTTATTTATTTCCTAACTTCACTTTTTCCACTAGGCCTTACTGTTGCAACATGTGCCCTAACTCTTTCACACATGTGTAGAGAAGTAGCCCAAAACCAATCCAAAATAACTTGAATTTTTCTTCTTCCTTCGTCTTTCTCTTCCTCCAACTTCTTCTTATCCTTATGATAAAACTTGAGTGAGGGAAGTGTGTACTCCAAGTGAGGTCAAGGAATCCTTTATATAGGCTTTTCATTGGGTCAATTTTTTCTTTTTAGGTCGACTTGATCATGAGTGTAGGCCGACTTGTATATTGCATCATGACTTGTTCTTGGAGGGTTCTTTGACTTGACTTTGACTCAAATAAATTGTTTTTACAATATTTAACATGCCCAAATGTGTATTTCATACATGATAATGACTTATAATCCCTAGAATCTCTTAATGGGAGCTTGAACTATAAAATAAATTCCTCTTGAACATGAAACCCATGCCTCAAGAACAATAGTAAAAATATATTTATCTCATTACATAAAATCATGATTACATATGTCACTATGAAGACTGAACCTAGTTACATATTTCAACATGTCCTGGGTTGTTCCACCTTGGTTCTATCCTTTTTTCTATGGTTTGTGGGTGCCCTTGCCTTGCTTCAAATTCACATATCCAAAATATCGCTTCTTCTATTTAATTTTTTTCTTAATTCTAGTAGCATATCGGTATGTTGCACCAAGAGAGGAGATGAATAGGAACTCAATTTATGTCTGGATGTGTTTGTGCAAACAACCATGATACTTGAGCACCATATGTTTTTCAGAGTCATTGATACCCAACTTTGTGTGCAGGTATGAAATATATTTGTGAACTTTGGTCGTTCTTGGTCCCTTTCATGTCGTAGTGTGGTCCATATTATATATTTATATTTTTAGTTTCCAAAAGGGTAATATTGTTCCTTAACAACATCCTTAAAATTTTTCCAAGAGAGTGCGACTAAATATAGTGAAAAATCTTATGTGGCCCTTTAATCACAGTAATTTTCCCACCAATCCCTGACGCGAAGGGCAGATTTATGTAGTGCAAAAGTAATATTTTCTCTATTGGAAAAATTATGGACCAAAAAATATCCTTCCAATAGATTCAACCATTTATCTAGAGCATTTGCATCTATTTTTCCTTCGAATATAGTAATATCAAAGTTAAATTTTATCTTGAAGAGGGTGATGCCTCCAAAGTTGTTGTTGGATGAAGATGTTTCACCTATTGGTATCTGTTGGAGGATCTGGGAAAATTTATTCATCATTTTGTTCCTTTGTTTCTTGAGGGATTCTTCGAGGAACAATTTGATATGATCCCCTACTCCATCATCTTTATTTTCTTCCACTGTGGGAGGTTGTCGGGGTCGACAAGGATGGTATTGCAAAGGCTCAAGTAGTTCGAGTCCCAAATCCTTATGCCCCTACCTCACTAGGGACATGCATATCAAAACAAAGAAAGAGAAAATTTCTCTGATACCACTGATCTAGATTTATGAAGGGATGAAATGAAATACAGATTTAAAAAAACACACACAAAGATAAGGTGAAATTAAACTTCAATTAATAAATAAAAACGTTGAAATTGATTATGTGCATAATTAAATAAAAGTAGCTTGAACGGTGGTAGCTTATCTCTGAGAAGAGACGTTGCAGCTACTTGCCTTCCTGAACTATATTACAATGAGGCTCAAAGGAATTTTTATCATGAAGAAACAATGAGAAACCATAAACATGCAAAACCCTAACCGTAGGAGATGAAACACAAAAGGATTATGGGCCTTGATGGGGTAAGTTGGAATGTCAACTTCCCAAGGTCGTAACTTTGGCATACGATCTCCGTTTGGCATGAAGATAACCCATTAGAAAGGCTTATTCGAGGAGAACATATTTCTACTACAATGTATTCAATGAATCATGTTTTCCAATTTCCCCAAAAAGCATCGTTTAGGGCCTAAATACGGCTCTAGAAGTTCAGGACCTGAAAACTACCAAATATAAAAAACTGCCAAAATAGGAAAATCATATTATGAGTTAGAGGAACAGGTAGGTGGCCACTAATATCCACTAGGATCATGTAGTTTCAAAAATGGTGGTTTTGTCATTAGATGACAACTATGAGGTTAAAAGTGTTGTTATATTATTGGATCATACAAGTAACAATATCAAACATGTAGTTACATCACATGAAATTGAGGAGTGTAAAGAGCTAGGGCATATTGATATTCCATGTTGTTTGATGCCGCATTTTGGTCCTCAAATTGCATACATATTATAGTAGAGGTTTCATGGTGGCACCTCTTATTTGATTGAACTTGAAGTTGATGATGTCTACATGGATTGCCAACCTACATTTGAATCTATTTGAAACAATTGATATGTCCATTGGTTTCTACACTACTTCCGTCATGATGTAATTGAAAAGTTTAAATGTTCTACATTTTTTACTTTATTTGGTAAACATAATTAGATAAAAATTTAGATTACATTTTGAAAAGAATAAAACGACCCAACACCCTGGAAAATCAGAGTATGCAATTTTAATAACTAAAATATGAATTCTAGCAATCCTTCTAAATATCTAGCAAGATTTTGAGAAAAATTGGTTAGAATAATGTGCCAAAAAATATGAAAAATGTAAAATTCCTAAATTATTTATTCTAAACGCATCTAGCTGGTAGATATTACATAATCGTTTTTAGTGTTTTAACTAGTATATATTACCCAAAATACTTCTATGTAACTTGAATAAAACTTAAGATATCAAGTTTATGTTACATATGCCGACTTATCTCATTTGAAAATCGTTAAACACCTAATCCTCAGGGAATAGGTGAAAATGTGTAAATATGTAAATAAGAAATTTGAATAGGTAGAATGGGAAAATATCTTGGAGTTGGAATCCCAAAGATCACCATCCTTTATTTATATAATGGTGATTACATTAATGTAAAATACACAATTTATGAGTTACCTTCCTGGTCTGACATGGTATTAAAGCCACTTGTCCCAAATTTTGGCACTACCCTACCCTGTAACTCCTTTTCCATCACTATCATATGCTCAACCATGGCCTCTCTTCCCATCATATCTTCCTTTCTTCCATTATATATTTTCATATATGTCATTCTCTTATCATTAGTATATTTGTTCCCTATCTCTTCCCTTCTTATAACACTCTATCTTTTAGGAAATACCAGCCTGACATTGGTATCAAAGCCCATAATTAGTTGTTACAATTTTTTCTTTTGTAAATACCATATGTCTTCCTTGCTCAAATGTGATTCTCCTCTACATGCCCTTTCAAGTCAGTTATCTCTAACAATTACTTGCATTTCCATGTAATTATCAAAATAGATACCCATTTCCTCTTTCAATATTGCATTCCTATCATCCTTATCTATGCATAAAAACATGCCTCTGCTAGAAAATGGAAGTTCTTTTGAAGTCAAACATCCTTTGTTCATTTTCTCAGTTGTGACTCTCTTCCTTTACCTATTTCTTTATGACGCTATGTTTTTTTTATTGCCGACACATATTTAGTCGAGCTTAATCTCATGAAAAAATTCTTGACTAGAATCCTAAATATTTGTGGACCGACTCTTAGCATTTGTGGAGGTTGCATGAATGCATTAGCATTGGTGGAAAAAATGAATTCAACACCAAGGCCATTGTTGTTGAAGGAGACCCTCGTGTTGAATACCTTCTAGATTGAAGCAAAATTTTTGTTGTATCTTGATTTATTAGAATTGGGGTAAGTCTTGGAGAATAAATTCAAGCTTTGCAAGTATTCTATGCTTGTCAAAATAAATTGGGGACCTCAACATAGAAGTATTTTGATAGGTCCTACGACTCGAAGGTGTGACCTACAAGACGACAACAATTATTGAATGCAGATTAAGGAGAACAAGTAAACTAGTGCTACCTAGCTATTTTATTTATCTCAAATTGATAAACTTGATGTGAATCCAACATGAACCCGTCAAATCGAAGTTTTGTGTTTACGTCCTTTTATTCCCTCCTCTCCATCTTGACTATAAATAACATCCTTTTAATATCATTGAAAACCTAATAAGTATATAAAATGTGAATGAATTTATCCTTCACCTTCATCATGTTGTCATAATTCCACTTCATGGAAAGCCTACGATAATATTTCTTGATGTTGTCACTAAACACACAATTTCACCTTTATGTCTATTGTTCCAACATTAGCAATGCAGAAAGAGTCATATGAGTAAAATTTCCATTCCATAAGTGAATGTCTACCATGAGATAGTGGAAGTAAGTTTTATGTTTTGTTTTATGTAGGAGAAGTTATTATCTAATAATGCAATGATCAATTTGGAATTGAAACAAGGAATGGGTACTATAGTCATGTTGGAGTCCAGGAAATTTTACGAATAATTATTCATCGGCACTCTGCTATCCAAATTAGAAACATCTATCTAGTTTTTCTTTGGCCACTTTTCACCTGCTCTCATAGTTCAACTTCAACTCTTTAACGAGGTTTTACTGCCTTGAAGATTAAATGGTGTTTGAATTCAATAACGGGTTGAAGTGTAGGCTATTGGAAGAAGAAATTAAAATTCATTCCCTCATCTCCCTCATTGGTGTAGTACTCACTGGAAAGAATAACTACCATGAATGGTCTAGAAAGATCAAGTATACCCTTATCTTCAATGACTTATGGAAAGGTGTTTGTGAAGGAGAAGGTGGAAATGCGCCTACCAATCCCACATCAGATCAAGAGAGAGACATTTGAGAGAATAAGTAAAACAAAGATTATGTGTTGATTGTTTCTTTTGTAAATGAAAAGGTGAGTCATCATATAATTCCACTAACAAATTATTATGATGCATTAAATAAGTTGAAATATTTATATGACTCACACTCAAAATTGGAAGTAGTTCAATTGATGATTAAGCTCTTCATTTTGTAGTTGAAGTATGATGACTCCTTGGCCCTAGCCTCAGAGTCTGTTGACATTATGGCTCAGTTGTTCAGTTGGAATTGATGTCAACCTAGTAGCATTGGTTTTGGAGGATTATTTGGTGTTAGTTGGAATTGATTTCAACTTAGTAGTATGTGATTGTTTATGCACATGGTTGATTGGTACATGGTTTATTAGTTGATTGGTACATGGTTTATTGGTTGATTGGTGTATGGTATATAGTGTGTGTATGTATGGATGAGTTGCTACATGGTTTATTGGTATAGGTATTGGGCTTTCTTGTGATATGGTACTTGGTTTGTACATTGGTTGTAGACCTTAGCTTCATGGTTGTAGATGCTAGAGTAGGTTATTGGCTGTTGTGTGGATACCTTGGAAAGATGTGGATTTGCTACACCTATTTGAAGTATTTGAGACTTGCAAGTCATTTTTGTGGTACTAGATGTGTGTATGGATGGTTTTCATCGTGTATGATCAGTTTGAGGGTCCATAATTGATGGTGGTAGTAGTAGTAGTTGTGGTGAAGTTTGATGGCTTGAGTGTTGGGGAAACTCATGGATGGCATTCAAGTCAACCTAGTTTGACTTGTGATTACGATGGAGTTTCTAAAGAAAATTTATGGAATTTTTCATAGGCTACAGTGGATTCCTGAGGACTGTCTAATGTTTATCAAGCTCTGGAAGTAGATTGGTCAGATTCTGAGTTGTTTTGAGCGGTTTTCTCTCGTCCTCTACCACAGTCGCTTGCACGAAAATGTTATGGGAGTGCTGAAAGCTCCAGTTGCTGGTATGAAGGCCTATGGGAGTGAATATGGAGTTACATTCTCATGGATTTTTTTTTGTGGGAGAGGTTGAAGGATTTTCACAAAAATTCCTCTGCATTTCTCGCGCTCATCAGGTGGTTTTTTTTTGTTTCTTTTCTTGCTCAGCTTATTCAAGACTCATCATCTAAAGGGAAGAAAAAGGTTATTGTGCTTCTAGATGATGATTATAAAAGAATATTCATTAGTAAATTAATTTAGTGGCTTTATTGAGTCACGAAGCAATGAATTGAACCTCTTCTGGCATATAAACAAAGCTTCACTACAAAATTGAAATTAATTGTTCTAACCATTTCAAAAAATTACAAATAGATGGAGATCATGAGTCTATTTGGTTGGTTTAGTTGAGAAGAAATCATGATGGTTGTGTGAGATAGGATAGTTTGAGTGAGTGAAGAATGGTGTGTGCAAACTTTGCAGGAATTTATGCATAATATCTTCAGCAGATCATAGTGATTGAAGATGGCAGCAAAAATTTGTTTCAGCCTAGATCTTATCCAGTAGTTTGGTAAAAGAGTAGGAAGGGTTTTAGATCATTTATTTCATACTTGCTTATCATGTTTCCAACATATTATCATTTATTTTTGCTGCATGTATGGCTGATTGGATTGTTGCAGTGGTTGTGTGAGTTGTGCATATTTGTTTCAGTGAGATCATTATATTGGTCTGAGCCTATATTTATAGAGGTTATTGTGTTTTTCTAGTTGAGGGATTCAGCTTGACTCCAGTCTAAAATATCATGAAACGAGGACCACATAGAGAAGTAGGGTGGGCACTCTGGAGAAGACATTATAGAGAACAAATTTCTTCATAAGTCCAATGGGTGTTGGGAAAGGCTTGTTGATCAGATGGGTGTTTGTAGAGTCACAGATGAGGATCATAGGTCTCTCTCATAGTAGCCATTTATATTCTATGTAATTGAATTTCTTGACTATTAATATAATTATATGAGAAACGCAGCAGCAACAAGGTGGTTTTTTCCCCCTAAGAAGGGTTTTCCACCAAAAAAATATAGTGTCTTCTTGTGCATGTTTCCTTGGTTATTCTCATGGTTCTCATATTTTTTATTATATGATTAAATATACTAAAGGGTGAATGGATATTTTATTGCAGTAATTGAAAATGATTTTAAAAGTAAATATACACCATTATTGATTCACCTCCCCCCCTCTCAGTAGTGAATACATTTCCAACAATTGGTATCATAGCGGGGTTCTCTCGATGAAGCTTGATTTCTTGAGAGAATATCGTGGGATTATGATGAAGAATAATAAGAAGCACACTCAGAAAAGGAAGAACTAAAAACAATCCAAGAATGCTACAAAACTCAGAGAATTTATTCTTCTAGTAAAAGGTATGACCAATGGTATTTTTAGCCATGGAAATTTCCCGTGTTATTCTAGTGATGATGATTTTGGATTTATTGAAGAAAATGATGATCGAAGTTTTGAAGTTGATTCCTCAGAGAAGTGAGGAAGGTGTATTTCCATTGCATGAATCTGATGGTGAAGAGAATAAAACAATAGTGACCCTTGAAACCAAAAATATAGCCAAGCAAGGTTGATTGAAGATCTTAATATGGAAAATAAAGATCTGAAGAAAATCCTTGATATTCTTGAAGAGAGAGAGCATGCTTTCAAAGAAGATATTTCTAATTTGAAAAGTTAGTTGGAGAAAGCAAAGAAAATTGAATAAGAGATTGGTATTCATCTCAAGAATTGAATCAAACATTGTGAGAAATTAGAATCTGAATTAGAAAAGAACATCAAAATGACAACTGAGGCAGAAAATGAAGAGCCCAAAGTAGACAGTTTGAGCAACAATGAAGGAAATCGCTAGCAAAATCGAGTGCCAAGTCAAGAGCCCAAAAATGTGCCAAGGAAATATATGAGAAATATTAAGTGTTATAAATACCAAAAAATTGGGCACATTTCAGCAAATTGCAGAATCAATAAGATAAATCATTTCAAGAAAATAAGTGGCCAAAGAAGGAGCTTCTTCAAATATTAGTCCCATCAATTGTATAAAAATAATTTTATGGGTATTGTTTCTTATGTAATGATTTTGGTCATAAAAGTGTTGATTGTAGGACCTATGGATAAAGGAGTATAAATTAGATCAACAAAAGATATGAACCTTTTCCTACATTTCTTGGGAACACTAGATGTTATGTTTGTGATAATGTGGACCCCAAGGCCACAAATACTGCAAGCTTCCCATGTGTTTCAGGAAATAAAATCAAAGGAAGAAAGCCATGCAAAACCAATCATTCAAGAAGCCAAATAAGAATATGCATTCCAAGGATCAAACTCACAAAATTTGGAGAAGAAAGGAGCATCAAAGCACTCCCATCAAAGACTGAGGCACGCATGATCTCAGGGGGAGCATATGGTTGCATTCTTGATTGCATGTGGATCATTATGAATTCTACCATATTGAAAAGTTGAATGAGAATTGTGTTGCATGATGTTGTAGAATTGACAATTGTTTGTTGTAGGAGATTTTTTTGAGATGGCACATGTGCAGGGGAAGCATCTCAAACTTCCCTTTCACCTAGATCTCAACTGGGTCTCCACTAGAACTAACATGCATGCAGCTAATAATAGTAAATCCTCAGTTGCATGTGAGATCAATGATTGTGAATTAAATAATATTTAATTCACTTGATCTCTCACTAGTGTATCTTTAATTACAACTAGCACAACTGAGTTTAACTCACTTAATTGAGTTAAACTGTTTACAACCTGCAATAACTAATGCACCACTGCACTTCGAACTCTGTTAAAACTAGAATTACTCTGCATACCTCACCAACTACCTCTAACTTGAAATTCATGATTAAACTGATTTTATCACACTCAGTTAACTATTACAAGTTATTTTGAGATTAGATTACATTTTTATGTCCATATTAATTAAGGGATAACCAAAATAGACATGCACCCAAAATAACCCTGTGGGCCCCACCCTAGTGTGGGTGCTTAATGCACTAGACGTGGGTGCTGAATGTTGTTTCTGAATGCCAATTTCATTGTTTCTTGTTGCAAACTTCAATACTCCCTCTCAACAAGAAAGGAATGTCCTTGCATGCAACACTTCTCTAGTGTTTCTCGCACATGCACCCTTTGCATGCAACATTTCTCCAGTGTTTCTCACACATGCAACATTTGCATGCAACACTTCTGAAACTAAATAGCCTCCAAACAACTAAATTATTATAATGCATTTGTAATCAAAGTCTTTTGACTGCTGCTAGCTACTACACATGTCTACTGGATCCTCTACGTTGCTGACATTTTCATCCATGAACTCTGCACTTGTTGCCAACTTTGATCTGCGCTCCAGTATCCGACATTGTCACTTTGATTTCATTTCCTCTTGACATATCAATGCATCAATCTAATTGATCCTGCTACTACTTCTCTATGGGCTCCTCGTAGCCACATTTGATCCATGAGATGCACCATCTCTAGGACCTTGCCCAAATTTCTTCTTGGGATTATTCTTGCACATTGCCCCACCTCACACCTGGAGGTATAGCTGCATGTACTCCTCTGCCCATATGGCTCAAAATTTCTCTGCTTGAGTGGTTTATTCCACTCCATGATGCTTTGCATGTGGCTTCTCCACATCTTGAGGTTCAGTCTTACCTGCATGCAAATACAGCTCCCTCTCAAGGGTCAATGGCATGGCTTTATCACACTTCCCAATAGTTTTAAGCTCTATAGAAATCACATATACATAAATTATATAGAGATTTCTAACTCGAATCCCAATCTTCTTGGCTTGTCTTGTTACTTTGTGTCGCAGGAAAACTTTTCCTTCACTAAAAACAACAAAATAGCCTCTATCCACTAACATTGCAACTGAGACTAAATTTTTCTTCAAACCTGGTACATATGATTACATCTTTTAATTGAAACAGTTTACCTTACTTCCTCTGGAAGGTAATGGTACCAATCCTAGTAGCACTGTATTTCCCATCATCACCCATTTCAATATGCATCTGGAGACATTTCTCCTCCAAGTCACTAAAATTTCCTTATCTCTCATCACGTGAAAGGAAGCACCACTATCCAAGTACGACCCCAATCCCAATGCACTTGACACCATGAATTCGATCAATGAGAAGTCAAGCTCGAATTGCGAGGCCAAAGCCTCACCAGCTACAGATCCTCCAACCCTCTTTTTCTTCTTATTTTGTGGACAATTTGTGGCAAAATGTCCATGCTCGTGACAGTGAAAACACTTCACCCTAGACATGTCGCGCTCCTTGCCATCTTCAACAACCTAAGATTTGGAATGGAATTTATTGCCCTTCCCCTTCTTCACCTTGTAATTCAAAGCACAATCTTCTTCATCTTCATCCTTACAACTAGAATTACTCAGCATGCCTCACCAACTACCTCTAACTCAAAATTCATGAGTTAACTGATTTTATCACACTCAATTAACTATTACAAGTTATTTTGAGATTAGATTACATTTTAATGTTCATCTTAATTAAGGGATAACCAAAATACACATGCACCCAAAAATAACCTTGTGGGCCCCACCCTAGTGTAGGTGATTAATGCACTAGGAACTAGGCGTGGCTGCTGAATGTTGTTTCCGAATGCCAATTTAACTGTTTCTTGTTGCAAAATTCAACACTTCCTCTCAACAAGAAAATAATTTCCTTGCATGCGACATGCAACTCATGCACGCGACATGCAACTTCATGCATGCAACATGCAACACTTCTCTAGTGTTTCTCGCACATGAAAACTTTGCATGCAACATTTCTCCAGTGTTTCTCACACATGCAACACTTCTAAAACTGAATAGCCTCCAAACAACTGAATTAGTTTAATGCGTCTGTTATCAAAGTATTTTGATTGCTACTAGCTACTACACATGTCTACTGGATCCTCTGGGCTGCTGACATTTGCATCCAAGAACTCTCCACTTGTTGCCAACTCTGATCTACACTCTAGTATCTGACACTGTCACTTTGATTTCATGTCCTCCTAACATATGACTGCATCAATCTAGCTGATCATGCTACTGCTACTCTGTGGGTTCCTCGTAGCCAGGTTTGATCCATAAGATGCACCATCTCTAAGATCCTGCCCAAATTTCTTCTTGGGATTATTATGTCACATCGCCCACCTCACACCTGGAGGTATAGCTGCATGTACTCCCTCTTCCCATCTAGCTCGAATTTTCTCTACTTGAGTGGTTTCTTCCACTCCATGATACTCTGCATGTGGTTGCTCCACATCTTGAGGTTCATTCTTACCTGCATGAAAATCAATCTCCCTCTCAAGGGTCAATTGCATGGCTTTATCACAATTCCCAATAGTTGGAATCTCTGTAAAAAATAATATCTACATCAATTCTATCGAGATTCTTAACTCGAATCCCAATATTCTTGGCTTTTCTTGTTGCTTTGTGTTGCAAGAAAATTCTTGGCTTGTCTTGTTGCTTTGTGTGGAGCCTGATTTTCATCCTGATTCAGAGATCCTTGTTCTAGCCGGATGTATACCCCAGGAAAACTGTACACCCCTGCAACGGGGGGGACTTGTCCCGCCCACGGGGTCCGGGGGGGTTGACACCCCAGCTGGGGGGTCCGGGGGCTAGCGGTCCCCCGGTGGGGGTTTCATGGGCACTGCCCCCAAAGCTAAAAACATATGTAAAATTTCCTTGTAAAAGTATAGTAATTTCTAGTCAATCTGGGCCGTTCATTAGGCGGATGATCTAACGGTAGAAGTTGTGTTTATTTTATGGTTGTTTGCCCTAGAAGGCAACCCCTCACTTTGTATGAGGTTATTTTATTGCGGTTGTGTATTGTATGAGTATTCTCAAAGCGAGAAATAGATAGGGAGACTCTGAGAGAGAACAGAGCATATTATAGCGATCTGTTGTATGTTGTGTCTCTTCATTTTACTGGATAATAGAAAGGAAGGACTGGTTGTTCAGGGTCGACGTAGCCCAAACTGGGTGAAACACGTATATCTGTGTCTCTCTTTTTTTATGTGTTTAGTGTGCTTGCTTTTTCCACATATTTTATGTGTTGCATTGCTCTGTAATATATAATTTTCTAACAAAATCAAAATCATAGCCTCTATCCTCTAACATTGCAACTCAGACTAATTTTTTCTTCAAACCTAGTACATGAATTACATATTTTAATTGAAAGAGTTTACCTGACTACCTCTGGAAGGTAATGGTACCAATCCCGGTAGCACTGTACTTCCCGTCATCACCCATTTCAATATGCATCTGGATATATTTCTCCTCCAAGTGACTTAAAAGGTTCCTTATCTCTCGTCATGTGAAAGGAAGCACCACTATCCAAGTACCACCCCGATCTTAATGCACTTGACACCATGCATGCGATCAATGAGAATTCAAGCTCAAATTGCGAGGCCAAATCCTCACCAACTGCAGATCATCCAGCCCTCTTGTTCTTCTTCTTTTATGGACAAATTGTGGAAAAATGTCCATACTTGTGACAATGAAAACACTTCACCCTGGACATGTCCCGCTCCTCGCCATCTTCACCGGCCTCAAATTTGGAATGGAATTTCTTCCCCTTCCCCTTCTTCTCCTTGGCATTCAAAGCACAACATTCTTTATCTTCATTCTTAGATGAAGATCCATCTCTTGTATTCGGTCTAAACTCCTCCTGCACCAAATCTGACCACATTTGCTCCCAATCTGGAAGATTTTCCCTTCCATAGACAGAGTCTTGATAAATATGCCAACTCTTGGGAAGTCCTACAAGAGCTAGGCTCACTAAATCATCATCAGCGATAGTTATTCCTACACTCCCAAGTTCATCCCGACATTGGACAAACTTTGTTAAGTATATCGAAATAGTGTCGTTCTTTTCCATTTTGATCTTCGTGAGTTTATCTTTGAGCGCCAATTTCCTATGGTCATTGCTGCTTTGGAATAGATATGTCAAACCTTCCACATTGCATATTGTGTGCCTTTCCCATGTATTCTTGAGACAATGTGGTCTCTTACTCCCTCCAACAGGATCCTCCTTGCCTTGGCCACTTTCTTTTTCCATGCATCAATATTTGCAGCATCTGCAACATTGGGTTTAGTAACATCTTTGTCAATGAATTCCTTCAACCCATTGTCTTCGAGTACTGCCTCCATCCTGTCCTTCCAAGCAATATATTTTGAGCTGCCCTCGAGTGCATACTCTAACCTCAAGGCATTGAAAACCATTTCGATCTTGAATCAGTTGTAGCACCAAGAAAGTATTTCTGCAAATTCAAATTATATCCAGTCACAAACTCAACTCCTGCTTCACTTCTGCAATTTCCTATGCTTTGATACCATGTAGAAAATTTATAACACAGCTTTGATACCATGTATAAATTATACAAAATGCATATATATCTTGGATTCACCCGATCTAACAATGTACTAAATTTAAATACTGAATCGCTTCTACAAATATTTTGCAGAATTAAAATCACGATCGCTAATCACTTGAACATGAAGAAAGATCCATCACAGACAACACAGATAATTTCTCAGGGAAAGCTGCTGCTCAAAACCCCTCTATCATATATTTTATATTCCACAAGAAATCATGAAACAATTACATAAAACTCTTATCACAAGAGCCATCCTCTATTCAGCTAATTGTCTCACACTGATCCAGACAAAATCGGTCCAATACTCAGCCAATTCTCAGCCTGTATTCTGCCTGCCTTGCTCATGAAGTTCATGAGGAATGCAGTCCCTATTCACAAGGAATTACAGTCTTCCTACACTGCACCGAGTATCATGGGAATCTTGTGGTGTTTTAACTACACCTGGGTAGCCTGCTAATATCCCAACTAATAGTTACACTTCCCTTTCACCTAGATCTCGAATGGGTCTCCACTAGAATTGACATGCATGCAGCTAATAATAGTAAATCCTCAGTTGCATGTGAGATCACTGATTGTGAATTAAATAATATTTAATTCACTTGATCTCTCACTAGTGTATCTTCAGATAGATCTAGCACAACTAAGTTAAATTGTTTACAACTTTCATTAACTAATGCACCACTGCATTTTGAACTCTGTTACAACTAGAATTACTTTGCATGCCTCACCAACTACCTCTAACTCGAAATTCATGATTTAACTGAGTTTATTAGACTCAGTTAACCATTACAAGTTATTTTGAGATTATATTACATTTTAATGTTCATATTAATTAAGGGATAACCAAAATAGACATGCACCCAAAAATAACCCTGTGGGCCCCACCCTAGTGTAGGTGCTTAATGCACTAGGCGTGGGTGTTGAATGTTGTTTTTGCATGCCAATTTCATTTTTTTTATTTACAAACTTCAACAGTCCCTTTCAACGAGAAAGGAATGTCCTTGCATGTGACATGCAACTCATGCATGCGACATGCAACCCTTGCATGTTGAACTTCTCTAGTGTTTCTCGCACATGAAAAATTTCCATGCAACATTTCTCCAATGTTTCTCACACATGCAACCTTTGCATGCAACACTTCCTAAACTGAATAGCATCCAAACAATTGAATCAATATAATTCATATGTCATCAAAGTCTTCTGACTACTACTAGCTACTGCACATGTCTACCAGATCCTCTGCGCCGCTAACATATGAATCCATGCACTCTGCACTTGCTTCCAAATATGATATGTGCTCCAGTATTTGACACTGTCACTTTGATTTCATGTCCTCCTAACATCTGACTACATCAATCTAATTGATCTTGCTACTGCTACTCTGTGGGCTCCTCGTAGCCAGGTTCGATCCATGAGACGCACCATCTCTAGGGCCCTGCCCAAATTTCTTCTTGGGATTATTCTTGTACATAGCCCCACCTCACACTTGGAGATATAGCTGCATGTACTCCCTCTGCCCATCTGGCTAGAAATTTCTCTGCTTGAGTGGTTTCTGCCACTCCATGATACTTCACTTGTGGTTGCTCCACATCTTGAGGTTCATTCTTACCTACATGAAAATCCAGATCCATCTCAAGGGCCAATTGCGTGGCTTTCTCACACTTCTCAATAGTTGGAAGCTCTGTAGAAATCACATCTACATTAATTCTATAGATATTCTTAACTCGAATCCCAATATTCTTGGCTTGTCGTGTTTCTTCGTGTCGTAGGAAAACTTTTCCTTCACTGAAAACAACATCATAGCCTCTATCCTATAACATTGCAACTGAGACTAAATTTTTCTTCAAACCTAGTACATGCATTACATATTTTAATTAAAAGAGTTTACCTGACTACCTCTGGAAGGTAATGGTACCAATCTTGGTAGCAATGTACCGCCCTTCATCATCCATTTCAATATGCATATGGAGATATTTTTCCTCCAAGTCACTGGAAATTTTCTTATCTCCCATCATGTGAAAGGAAGCACCACTATCCAAGTACCACCCTGATCCCAATGCACTTGACAACATGCTTGCGATCAATGAAAATTCAAGCTAAAATTGCAAGGCCAAAGCCTCACCAACTGAAGATCCTCCAACCCTCTTGTTCTTCTTCTTTTGTGGAAAAATTGTGGAAAAATGTCCATACTCGAGACAATGAAAATACTTCACCCTGGACATGTCCTGCTCCTTGCCATCTTCACCGGCCTCAAATTTGGAATGGAATTTATTCCCCGTCCCCTTCTTTGCCTTGGCATTCAAAGCACAATCTTCTTCATCATCATTCTTAGATGAAGATCCTTCTTTGGTATTCCGTCTAAACTCCTCCTACAACAAATCCGACCACATTCATTCCCAATCTGGCAGCTTTTCCCTTCCATTGATAGAGTCTTGATAACTATGCCAACTCTTGGGAAGTCCTAGGAGAGCTAGGCTCACCAAATCATCATCAGGGAAAGTTATTCCTACACTCCCAAGTTCATCCCAACATTGGACAAACTTTGTTAAGTATACTGGAATAGTGCCGTTCCTTTCCATCTTGATCTTCCCGAGTTTATCTTTGAGCCCCAATTTCCTATGGTCGTTGTTGATTTGGAATAGATCCATAAAATCCTTCCACATTGCATATGGTGTGGCTCTCCCTCGCCTTTTCCACTTTATTTTTCCATGCATCAATATTTGCAGCATCTGCAGCATCAGGTTTAGGAACGTATTTTTCAATGAATTCCTTCAAACCATTGTCTTCGAGTACTGCCTCCATCCTGTCCTTTCAAGAAATATAGTTTGAGATTCCCTCGAGTGCGTACTCTAACCTCAAGCCATTGAAAGCCATTTCAATCTTGAATCAGTTGTAGCACAAAGAAAGTCTTTCTACAAATTCAAATTCTACCCAGTCACAGATTCAGCTCCTGCTTCACTTCTGCAACTTCATGTGCTCTAATACCATGTATAAAATTTATATCACTCTAATACCATGTAGAAATTATACAACATGCATGTATATCTTGGATTCACCTGATCTAACAATGTACTAAAGTTAAATACTGAATCATTTATAAAAATATTTTGCGCAATTAAAAACACAATCGCTAATCACATTAACATGAAGAAAGATCAATCACACACAACACAGATAATTTCCCAGGGAAATATTGATGCTAAAAACCCCTCTATCATATATTGTATATTCTGCAAGGAATCATGAAACAAGTACATATAACTCTTATCACAAGATCCCTCATGTATTCAGTTAATTGTCTCACACTTATCCAGACAAAATCGGGCCAATACTTAGCCAATTCTTAGCCTATCTTCAGCCTGCCTTGCTCACACAATTCATGAGGAATGAAATCCCTATTCACAAGGAATTCCAACCTTCCTACACTACGCTGAGTATCATGGGAATCATGTGGTGTTTTAACTACACATGGGTAGCCTGCTAATATCACAACTGATAGATACACTTCCCTTTCACCTAGATCTCAACTGGGTCTCCACTGGAACTGACATGCATGCAACTAATAATAGTAAATCCTCAATTGCATGTGAGATCACTGATTGTGAATTAAACAATATTTAATTCACTTGATCTCTCAATAGTGTATCTTCAGCTACAACTAGCACAACTGAGTTTAACTCACTTAACTGAGTTGAATTGTTTACAACCTGCATTAACTAATGCACCACTTCACGTCGAACTCTGTTACAACTAGAATTACTCTGCTTGCCTCACCAACTACCTCTAACTCCAAATTCATGAGTTAATTGAGTTTATCACACTCAGTTAACTATTACAAGTTATTTTGAGATTATATTACATTTTAATGTCCATCTTAATCAAGGGATAACCAAAATAGACATGCACCCAAAAATAACCCTGTGGGCCCCACCCTAGTGTAGGTGTTGTTATCACTTGGATTGAACCTCAAGCTAAGAAAGGAAATTATGAGGTAACCTCAAACCATGCTTAGCCACGTAGCTAGCCCTACTAGACTATGAGAGGGCTCTCTCCGTATGGATCTCAGTCAAGATGACTAAGGAAAGAAGATATTAGGCTAGGTATAGTAGCTCAGGGCTTTAATTTTGATTGTGTAGGGATTTGTTGGATCAGGAGGAGTCAAACAGCTAGGGCAAGGAAATTAGGTCAAAATTTGCGGGGTGTTCTATGGGGCAAGGTAGGTACAATGTTTAGCACTTTAGGGTTTTTATGATGGGATTTTTAAGAAAAGTGAGGAGCTAGAAATAGCATGGTCAATCCATGGTTTCTTTCTAAACTGAAGAAATTACAAATTATGAATGTTTACCCAAAATAGAGCATAGAAATTATGGATCATGTTCATCTAACTTGAAAACATTCATCTAATAGCAATGAAATGATGGATGAAGTAACAAAAAATTCTAACATATGAGCACAAAAGAAGAAACTGAAACTAAACACAATACCACATGGATCCCATAAAAATAGTTGCAAATTTGATTAATGTCCAGGCCAAAACTCATACAAATATGTCTCTTGAGATGCCAAAGCTCCAAGTGAATCCAACCATTACAATGACTGAGGAAATACATCATATAGACCTCAAAACCACTCTCCCTAGCCTCGAGTCGAATCCATGAGATAGGGATCAATTTCACCTACTCCCAAACAAGAAACTGAAGACTAGGAAGACCCAACAATTTGCCTCTAAAAGAGAGGAAACCGATTCATTTGACCTCTAGAGGACTTATCTAATGTATCTACCCTAGATAACAATAAAAACATGACATTTACATTTATCTTGACCTTTTACATCAGTAATTTCTCATTTCCCAAGATAAAAATTCAAAGTGGAGTGAAAATCAAAAAATTGATGAAGACTGTGAAAATTGCAATTTTCTTGGCAAACGCGCAGAGCCATGACTGGAAAAATAGACTCTTTTGAAAGCAAATTTTGGAGGCATTACCAATGTCAAAATTAGCTCCAAGATAACTCATTGGAAAGCTCTCTGAGTCTAGTTTCCAAATATTCCTCCATTTTTCAAAATCGTACTCATCTGCCCTGCCAAAAAGTGAATCTCCCAAGACTGGTAAACGTGCAACACCAAGGTCAAAAAGGAGGCAGAAACATGAAACTTTGGTGGTGTTTTGCACTTTTGAGGGACCATTTCTCCTCCAATTTTTCCGAAACTTTCTAGGGTTGATGTTTTCATAATTTGGAACATGATGGTGGTGGCCATTTGTCATTTGGATGCTCCAAAAAAGAGAGCAGCGCTAAGAGCATTGCGCGTTTGGCAGAATTTTTGTGTGCCAAAATTTCTCAAAAAACCAAAAATGCACTAAAGTTTAAAATGTGCCAAAAACTTGCCAAAATTGTAAGGTTACTTGTTGATCAAGTGCTTGAGGCATGAAGAGACACCTCAGCAACTATGTCTAACCTCTCCTTCTCCTTTTGCTTGGTCAAAGCTTGAATTTTTGCATGGGCTCTTTTGAGCTTGGCCCTTGCAATTTTGTTCCTCATGGTGTAGTGCTTTGCCATTTTCCTCTTAATATCATTGTCCTTTTTGGCCTTCTCTATCAAAATCTCTAGATGAAAATTGGCTCTATCAAGCCATGATTCTCTATCCTTGCTAATCTCAAGGGCAAGCAACTCACTTTGAGTGAGTTGCTCTGCCAAATCAGCTTCTCTCTGTCTTTCCCGAGCTAGAGCTCTCTTTTTCCCTATTGTCTTTGGTCTCTATCTTGGAGGTTGATCCTCCTCATCATCAATATCACCAAATCTGTCCAAGGTCTCCTCCAATAAGGCCTTTCCCTTTTCTGCCTCTCTTTGTGCTTTGATGGTCCTGAGCTCATCAATGATTTGCTTGGTTTTCAGGTGTTGATTTTCTTTCTCAAGAAAATCAATCACATATTGTGCTCTGTAAATATTAGCTTGAAGTTCACTAATATTTTCTCCTTTGCCTCTGATTACTGCAATGGTGATTGTGTCCTCATCCTCCTCATCTAGGTCAATCAACTGAAACTCCTGCTATGTTTCATGTTTATCCTCCTGCTCATCAATGATTGGCCCTTTAGCCTTTTCCTTGCCTTTGTCTACCTATTTTGTTGATGAAGAAGGCATGGCCCCTTTCACTCCAATTGAAGCAAACACATGCCTATTGCCTCTTTGATAGGTCTTGGGAAATGGCTCAACATTAGTCACATTAGCCCGAGTTGCCTCAATGTCCTTCTCACTGTTTGATGCCTCAGTATCATGATGTGATGATAGTGAAAGGTTATGGAAAAGTGAAGAAGTAGGATCAACATGAGGTGAATGCATTTGACTAGGTGATGATGTATGAAAAACAGGCTGAGATGGAGGAATGAATATGGGAGGATGAGATGATGAAGGGATACTTTGCTCATGCTGACTAGGTGGGGTAGTGAAGATTTCATTTCAATGAATGTGTCCCATGAAATGTTATTTTTCTCAAGCTGATGCATGACTATAATATTAATGATGTAATGGTGAAAAATACTCTGCATTTGATGATTATAATCCCTCTTTTGTACAATGTATGTCATCTTGTCAATGTTGCGAGAGAGATATTAGGGTATGTGAAGCATTCTGACTCTAGTGAAGTGCACGAGGAGTCGGATATGGTATGAATAGAGTCGAGAAAATCTCCCCTCACAAGTGAAATACTTCATGATTATTTTCATCATAGGAACTAAATGGTCAAGGAGATGAGAGAAAGGGAAAATGGTCTTCTTGTCATCCTTATATCTAGGTTTTGAGATATGGTTCATAATAGCTCAGATCAAGGTTTCCTTGTTTAAACCATTTCTCTCCCACATTAGGGATCCCTGTAGTAGTTGAAATTGCATTAGTGAACATGGTAAAAGTGACCCCAGCAAGAGTGACCTGCCTATCATGAATATTTGTGATGAACAACCTTGTCAACATAGGGTGATACTGAATCTACTGCACATCTCACAAAACTCAAAACAACCAACATGTTTAAAACATGACATAATGAGAGGAGAAGCCATGAGCTCATTTGTGTTTATTGGTTCATATCTGTTGATTTTCCTTCCTTTTTGATCACTTCTCTTTGGTATCTGTTCCTCACTGACACCTCTATCCTCCTCTTCGGACATTTTCAATTTGAAGGCTTTGGAAATCCTAGGGTAAATGGAATGAGATGAAGGGAGTGAGAGATGAGATGACTAGCTTAGGAAAATGGGGGTAATGAATGTAAATTAAAACCTAGGTCTATGGAAACCTAGGATTTAACAATATTTATCACTGATATGTGTTTAGGGACATGAATATGGGTTTAGTGCATGAAAATGAGAAGGAAATGGAAACTAGGGTTTCATAATAACAAGCATTTTAAATCTTTATGGAACATCAGATATATGAGAAGAGAGGTGATTTAAGGTCCACTTACTGATTTTATCCTCTTGAAGAAAGTGGTGAGGAGTTTTGAGCTTGCTGGAGGTGGTGAAACTCTTCAAAACCCTCCCTGTGCAAACTCACAGTGTTCTGGAGGAATGCACAGTGCCACGACAAACGTGCAGCGCCACCGTGCAAACGCACAGTGCCAATGTATTTTGGTCTAGTGTTCTCGGGCAAACACGCAGCACTGCTGGGTAAGTGTGCATCGCCAAGACAAACGCGTAGCTCCTGGATGTAAACGCGCAACGCCCCTGAATTTTGACCCAAAATACCCACAAAACCTAAAATTTCTCCTTTGCTAGAAACTCTTGATGGCTGAATGGAAACAATGGCTTGCTTTGAGGTGTTTGATAGGCTTTATAGCTTTAGTGGATTTGAAATTTCAATTTGAATCACCCACTTTTCTAATGTTCACTTTTCCCTTTAGCACTGATACTCTTTAACTTTCTGACTTTTTGTCATTGCAGGTTGATCAAATATGGAGTTTGGCTTTTCTTTGCTCCACTTAGGCCGGACATGATTGCATTTGATAGCTTTGGATTGAATTTTTTACATATGAGAACGTAAAATTACATTTGGAAAAATATAAATAAATTACATATTGAATTTTATATCAAAATGACATTTTGATATAAAAATCATTAAACTGAAAAAAATACAACTTTGAAAGTGTGATAATTACATCATGATGATCTTATTTAGTCCCTCTCATATATATGTTGACCTCATCTGAAATGAAGGAGTGACCTTGAGAAATGTAAAAACCTAGTGACCTAATGGGACTACTTTAGACTTGACTTTCATGAATGAGATTTTGACTTAAAAGACTTCCAAGTGAAAAGAGCATTTCCATAGGTGTTGTTATGCTCAAGGAAACATGAGAATGAGTCAGCTAATATGAATTTTGGAGGGAGAATGAAGCTTATTGACAAGGACAACCACCAATGGAACAATTTTATATCATGACCTAATGGAATGATGGAAAATTTCTTCAGAATGGGACACCTAAGATGCACATGCAAAATGTGTTTTGATCCCTAGTGGAAGTATGCAAATACTGACACTAACATTGGACTTATTGGGGATGGAAACTCCTTGGAGGTGTCAAGAACACTGTAGACCAACTGCCTAACCATTGGGAAAATACGATCAAACAATTTAAAAGGCTGCAGACTATAAAACTAACTCAAAAACTTTGAAAACAACAGAAAATCAACAAGTTTTATAGCCTTCACTTCGGTCCACAAGCCTAGATGATTTTATGCTCTAAACCTTGTAGAAAATATAAACTGGTATTTACAATGAAAGTGAAGCATTCTCTCAGAAGTTGCATTAGAAATAATAATGTTTCAAGAGCCCACCATTGACCAGTCCTCCTGAACATTCTTGTCCATTCATTTCTTTCAGCAAATAGGCATTTTTTCCTCGATAAGCTAAGATCTTATAGGGTCCTTTCCAAATATTTTCAAACTTCCTGTGATTTCCTTTATCTTCATTTCTTGCATCCCACCACAGCACTACATCCTCCAGTTGAAACTTATCTACCTTGGTTTTGCAATCATAAATATTTTTTATTTTCTTCTGAAGTTTGGAAGTATTCTGAGAAACTTCCTCCCTAGGTTGCTGAAGGTGAATCATTTGATTGATTCGACGTTGAATATCATCTTCCTCACTACCTGCTTCCTGCAATAATCTCATAACCGGGACTGAAAGTGATGTAGGAAACATTGTATCTATACCATAAACCAATTCAAAGGGTGACATACCTATAGATTTCTTGGTGCTCACTCGGTCTACCCACAAAGCATTGGTAAGCTTTCTATGTAAATTTTTCTTGTTCTCCTCTAACATTTTCTTAACTATGTTAACCAAGGATTCATTAGAGGACTTAGCTAATCCATTGCCCTGTGGATAATATGCGGTGGAATGGCCCAGCCTGATATTATAATTGTGACAAAACTCAATCATCTTCTTTGACTTGAATGCTACTGAATTATCTGTAATAATCTTGTGAGGACAACCAAAACGAGACAAAATATTGGATTTTAAAAACTAAATAATTACCATGTCTATAGCTTGCCTTGTAGGAATAGCCTCGATCCACTTGGTGAAGTAGTCGGTGGTTGTTAGTATCCATCTATGTTTTGGTGATCATATGGAATAAATTTCCCCGATAAAATCAAGTCCCCACTATTGAAAAGGAGCATTTACTACAATAGGCTTCAGCGGAAGTGGAAGGAGTTTCCTTTTTCCCTAAAAAATTTGGCATTCATGATAGTTTGTGACAGTTTTGTACAAATCTGAAAATAGAGTCGACCAATAATACCCTGCTCTCAACACTTTGTTAGTTGTTGTTTTCCAAAACAAGTGGCCTCCACAATATCCACTATGGAAGTCATCCATAACCTGCTTAGCTTCATCTTGAACCAGACAATTCAAAAGAACACCTCCTGGATCTTTCCAATAAAGGGCACTACCTAGAATGCAATATTTAGCAGATTTTAATTTCAAAGACCTACCCTTTATTTTTGACATTCCAGGAGGAGGAAATAATTGCTGAAGAACATATACTATATCTGAATACCATGGTGAGGTTAGAAACATTTCCGATACCTGTATTAGAGTGCTATCCTCTTCATCATCTGATATTGTTGCAATGAGGTTTATTTCTAGAGCATGTAGATTGGATTCAAGCATTAGTTTGGCTAACCCCTGTCCTTTGATCAACTTGGTGGGCCTGATCTTGAGATCATACTCTAGCATTGCTGTTATCCACTTACCTCTCTGACCTTCAGGATCAATTTGTGTGAGAAATTCTTTTACCGTTGCATTTGGAACATAAGATATAGTATGTGAATGTAAAATATAGATCCAGAAATCCTTCAAGACTTTGAACAAGGCTTAAGCTTGTTTCTTAATAATATTATAGCAAAGAGCAGCATCTCTAATGCCTCGACTGAAGAAATAATGGGCTGCTCAACCTGATCCTTCTTTTGCATCAAAACCACAACCAAGGTGTGCTCAGATGCAAATGAAAATATTATAAAATCACTATTATAATATGGACTAACCAAATTAGGGGTTGTGGTTAAAGCAAGCTTTACCAAATTGAAATACTTCATAGCATCAGTGGTCCATTTTACACTACTATAATTTTTCAACATATTAGTCATTTCATGTAAATACTCAGCCAAATTAGGAACAAATCTGCGTAAGAAGTTCATCTTACCATTGAAAGCTTGTATCTCCTTTTTGTTACGTGGAAAATCTATTTGCTAAATTGCTTTTGCTCTATAAGGATTAATGTGAATGCCATCTTTGGCAATTATATGACTAAGAAGTTTTCCTTCCTCCATGGAAAAAAGACTCTTCTTCGGATTCAGAGAAATTCTGAACTCCCTGCATTCTCGAAAAAAAATCTCAGATGATACAAATGTTGATCATCAGAACCAGAAAACACTGTCAAATCATCTAAATACACCACTAAGATAACATCTTTCTCATTAGCAAAGGCTATATCCATCGCCCGCTGAAAAGTAGCCCCTGCATTTTTTAGTCCAAATTGCATTTTGACATACTGAAAGGTCCCCCATGGTGTTGTGAAAGCACTTTTACCTTAGTCTTCTTCATGTACCAAAATTTGATTAAACTTGAATAACCATAAAGCAGCGACATCCGTGATGCTCCAACTACCCTTTGCAGAACATGGTCCATCTTAGGGAGGGGGTAATTATCCTTTAAAGACACTTTATTCAAATTCCATAAATCAATGCACAACCTTATCTCTCTGGTCTTTTTCCTTACCAGAACCAAATTTGAAATCCAATCAGAAAACCTAATTGGAACAATGATACCAGATTTGTACAGTCAATTTACCTCTTTCTCGATGGATGGAAACAATCTTGTATTTATCCTTCTTAACTTTTGTCTCAAGGGTTTTTGATCCGACTTGATGGGACTAGTGTGTTGAATGATATTCTTATCATAGACCTTCAAATATGCATAATCCCATGCGAAAATATCAGAAAATTCAGATAAAAATTTGATGTACTTATATTTTGCCTCGAGAGATAATGTCTTAGACAGCTTAACCATCTTGGGCTTATCTGTTGTTCCAATGTTCATGTCTTCCACACCCTTTTCTGTAGGAGTCAATGTTGGTTTTATCACCACATCATCCTGATCAAACAATTATTCTAAAGGTATAAGACCTCTGGGAATAATATTATATTTCAACTGCAAAATATTCATCTGATTGGCCTCTATGTTTTGATCATTACCATCACAAACATCATCAATAAAAGAATCTTTGAACTTTCCCTCATTTTGAAAAAATCTATTAATTTCTTTTTCATCCCAAAAAACTTGCCAGTACCTTAAATTATCAGGAACACTAGGTCTATGTTTGACATGAATTTCAAATTTATTACTTGAGTTCATAGGAATTTTGAGATTACTTTCTACTATAGCAAGCGAATTTGTAAAGATATTTTGACTTCTTGGTACCACTGTTAATGTATATTCAGGAAACATATTTAAGATATCCAAGACTGCATTCCTATAAGCTCTCAATCGCGGATGTTTTTATTGATATTCTCCTTTTACCTGCTTTATGAGAAGCTCATAATCACCATAAACATAAATTATTTTTGCACCAAGTTTCTTCAAAATTTTGAGGTCTGTGATCAATGCTTCATACTCTACTTCGTTGTTATTACAGTCAAAATCCAATTTACAAGAGCATTCTCTAACATTACTTGGAATTCCACCTGACTTACCAATAGGACTTCGGATCCAAATACCAATACCTGCACCTTCCTTACCCAAAGAACCATCGAAATCCATGCTCCAAAGTCCATATTCACCTTCTATATGTTGAAACTTAACTATTGGTTCGGATTTACTTTGACCGGTCACCTATACTGATTTTTTGTTCTTCTGAAGGATTTTCGGAAGAAGTCACCATTTCTTTTTCTTTATCAAGAACTGCTCTAAAACTCTCTGAAACTTTTGGTACATCCTCTACCACTACTAGATGATTATTTACATCATTCAAACTATCATCATTATACAAAATAAAATATTCTAGATCTATATGTATAGCCTGTATTGGATGATTTATGGGCTTCTCCTTACTAGTTATCATATATTTCATTTTCTTTTCCCGATACAATTTCCTCAATTGCCCGAAAACAGGAATAGTAGCATAAGAGAAGTCAAGGTGTAAAGTACCTTTGGGTTTGGCTCCCCATGATCTAGACAATAGCATGTTGAACCGAGGCAGTATATCAGCCACCACCACATCCATCAAAACATTCTTGGTTGGGATTTGTTCTAAGGAAACCACTAAATATTTAATGAGACCAATGCAGCGAACTCTACCAGAATCAAATGAATACAAATCATGATACGGTCAGGTGATATCCATGCCCATATTTTCCATAATAGCCTTAGGTATTAAATTTTGAGAAGCCCCAGAATCAAGCATAGCATTATGAATTATGTACTCATGTAGTCTAAGACTTAAATAAAAAGGGGGAACTTCACTCTATTCTAATTGACCATCTATAGCTAGAATGAAAATGAGCTCAGGGTGGTCATCTTCAACATTAACCATATCGAACAAAGGATCATCTAGCAACATTTTAGACACCTAGTGTTTATAATGACTATTCTTTACTAATTTTGTCAAAGGAATGGACACTTTCAATTTAGCTATTTCATTTTCTAAATTAAAATTTGTGACTTTATCTACCTCTTTGACAACAGTCTCTCTTCTATCATGGTGATCCTTTTTTATATTCTCCTTTTTCTGAGTGTCCTTCTCTTTAGTAGCTAAGCCTGTTGATGGCTGTTTGATGTTGCCATGATTCTGATCTGCATGTTCATTACCCTTTCTCTGATTATTTGGAAGATCATTCTTTGACTGGACCACTTTTCTTTTCTGAATAGGATTGACAGGTACATCTTTGCTGCTTAAATAATATTGTTTCTGTTGTGCACTCAAAGCATTCATATACCCACGTTGGTAATCATCAAATTCAATTTCCAAATCATCATCATTTGCCAAGATATATTCCTCATATTTTTGAGAATCCAAATTTTCAGTATACTCTTCATCTTTAGTCAGGAACATGGGCAAGCCATCTGCTATAAAGAAATGATTTGTTTCAACCATCGGACCTTCATCTTCTTCATCTTCCATTCCTTGAACATAATTCTGCTACAATGGGGTCTGAATCTGTTGTTGTTGTTTTGCTGCTTGGTCAAGTGCTTTCTGCTCTCTCTGTTTGATTCTAAACTGAGGCTGTTGCTGCCCTCTGAAATTTGGGTTCCAAATCCGTGGTTCAAGTCTATCTGAAATAGACAATCAGTTAACCATTCTTTCCATAGTTTGGAGTAATGAATCCATTTTTGCATCAGAAGTAGATGTCTCATCTTTGATGGTCACTCTCTTTTCAGATCTCCTCTAACATTGCAACTGAGACTGAATTTTTCTTCAAACTCGGTAAATTCATCACATATTTTAATTGAAAGAGGTTACTTGACTGCCTCTAGAAGGTAATGGAACCAATCCCAGTAGCACTGTACCGCCCATCATCACCCATTTCAATATGCATCTGGAGCTCTTTCTCCTCCAAGTGACTGAAAATTTCCTTATCTCCCGTCATGTGAAAGGAAGCACCACTATCCAAGTACCACCCCGATCCTAATGCACTTGACACCATGCATGTGATCAATGAGAAGTCAAGCTCAAATTGTGAGGCAAAATCCTCACCAGCTGGAGATCCTCCAACCCTCTTGTTCTTCTTCTTTTCTGGAAAATTTGTGGAAAAATGTCCATGCTCGTGACAGTGAAAACACTTCACCCTGGACATATCGCGCTCGTTTCCATCTTCACTGGCCTCATATTTGGAATGGAATTTCTTCCCCTTCCCCTTATTCACCTTGGCAGTCAAAGAAAAATCTTCTTCATCTTCATTCTTAGATGAATATCCATCTCTGGTATTCCGTCTAAACTCCTCCTGCACCAAATCCGACCACATTCTTTCCCAATCTGGAAGCTTTTCCCTTCCATTGACAGAGTCTTGATAACTATGCCAACTCTTGGGAAGTCCTAGGAGAGCTAGGCTCACCAAATCATCATCAGCGATAGTTATTCCTACACTCCCAAGTTCATCCCGACATTGGAAAAACTTTGTTTAGTATACCAGAATAGTGTCGTTCTTTTCCATCTTGATCTTCCTGAGTTTATATTTGAGTGATAATTTCCTATGGTCGCCACTTCTTTGGAATAGATCCCTCAAAGGCTTCCACATTGCATATGGTGTGGCTTTCCCATGGAGTCTTTAGACAATGTGGTCTCGTACTCCCTTCAAAAGGATCCTCCTCACCTTTTCCACTTTCATTTTCCATGCATCAAGATTTGCAGCATCTATAGCATCGGGTTTAGGAACATCTTTTTCATTGATTCCTTCAACCCATTGTCTTCTAGTACTGCCTCCATCCTTTCCTTCCAAGCAATATAGTTTGTAATATTTCAAAATTTTCCTACAATAAATTGGAATATTAACTTTTGCTATATTCACTTAGGAGTTGAATAATTGGGTGAGAAGACCCATTCATAATAAAAACATGGATAAAATCCCTCTAGTATGAAAGGGGATCAGAAATGGAACTATATTTCACACCCTCATGTGTGAAAGGAGACATTTGCAAAGAATATGGGTCAAGTTTGACCAAGTCAAACGGCGCAGAGGTATGAGATGGAAAGCATCTTGTGGGACAGCGCAGAGAAAGAGGAGGGAAGATTCCTTGAAGGAGGAAACCCTAAAGAGTGGGACCCATGGAGAGGGATCTCTCATGTGTTTAAAAGGAGGGCAAGGCAACTATTTTTACTCATGCATATAATTATTGATTTTGTGTCTGCTTAGACTATTTGCAGTCTCCGGTTGTTTAGCTGAGTTGCAGTGTTGTTTAGCACGAGGGATTCCTGTTTAGGATTTCCTATCCTTCTTGAGAGGCCTCTTGAGGGATTTCACTTCATTTCTCCACATCCAGGCTCAAGGCCATATCCATTCCTTCAGCTACAACGTTATTTCTTCTCAAGTGTAACGTTGTGTTGCAGGGTGTTGCAGTGGAGGTTCCACAACACCATTCCTTGGCTTGTTTTTCAGAGGAGGAGGCCTTCTTTCCTTTGGGAGATCAGTGAGGAAGGATTCAGAGCTCATTTCAGATCTTGGCACTTGGCCAACACTTTCTATTCCACCTACAGCGTAGTTACCCTCTTAGACTGCGTTATTTTCAGAGTGCACTTGCAGTGAGGGATTGCAGTGTTGATTGGAGGGTGAGATCTTCAGGGATTGGATCAGCCTTTCACCTGAAGGATCCATTGGAGGAGATATTGACATAAAATGTAGCATCTTTAGTCTTCTCCATCCAGTTCCATTTTCTGAGTGCAACTGCTACACTGCAACTCCGGCATTTTTCCATTTTTGTATATTTCAGCCAATCCTTCTCAAGATTGTTGTATTATTGTTTCCAGGGGTTGAGAGCCTACTCCCCCTTATTTCTTGAGCCATAAATTTTCATATATTTATTTTATTATGTAATATGATGCAGTGCCTCTTATAAACTGCGTCCTTTTAGCCTGCAGCAATTCATATGTAGCAATGTTCTCTATTTGTGATGTACATGTTCCATTGAGGCTCTCATTGCCTAGCTTGAGTGATTGATTCCTCAAAGCATTGTACTCTTTTTACTACTATAACATCATTTTTTGGCTATTTGTATCTTCATGTGCCCATGCTTATTAAAATAACGTTGTCTTTCCATTATTGGTTCATGCATTTGCTGCAGCCCCTTCATCGGGCACTTTTATGAGGTAACTAGGTGTGGGAGACTTGTTTAACCACCCTGGAAGGATTTCTTTTGAGCCACCTCTTGGATTTTGGTCTTAGATACATTGATCTAAGGGATCCAGGTCTTGGTTTCAAATCCTGTAGCAGCCATTCCTGGAAAATGCATTTTCCAGTCATGCCTTGCTAGCAGATCCCATTTCGGGATATTACAGTGGTATCAGAGCATAGTCCTGGCTCAGCCTGTGACTCTAAGCCAAAGAATATCAGAATGATGAATAAGATGAGATTTCTCTCATCAGTGTTCAGAAATAAGAAGAGCCTCTCCAAAGAGGAGGAGCACAAAGAATAAGAGGAAGAACCATGCACTTCCTATTCTCATCGAGAAGAAGACAAGCATGAAGGACACTTGGATTATCATATTCTAAGTGATTACCTTGTTGAGTACAGATATAAACCTAGAACCTTTAAGGAGACTCTATATTTTCCTCATTTTATCCAGTTGAAGGAAGAGAAGAGACCCTACAGCAGAAGAGAAATCAAAGGCAATATATTTTTTTTGTCTACCTTTGATGGGTCATCTACAGCAAGAGCTTGGGTGAGGAAGTTGGAGGCATTCTTCCTACTACATCCTGTAGCAGGGGAAGAAGCTGTTGAAATCTCAGCGCTACACTTGGAGGGTGGAGCCTATGTTTGGTGGTTCAGCCACTTGAGCCATGCAAGGGTGAGAACTTTTGCAGAGTTCACTCAAAGGTTGATCAAAACCTTTGATGAAGAAAAAACAAAGAAAGAAAAGCTCACATCACCACTTGAGGAGTCTTGTAATAACGCAGCCAACACTTTGGAGGAGGAAACTCTTGCAGCCCTACAGGAGATTCCAAAATCTTATCAAGGTATGCAGAAATTTCCACTATACATTGTGGTAGCAAACTCTTTTGATAGTTGTGGAAATTCGCTTTTGCATGACCAAGGATCAAATCACACTGCTAACCTAGAGCAACAAGGTTGCACTGCACTGTGCAACATGGATACATTCAAGAAGGAAATAAACCATCATCCTCATGAGCCTTTGTTGGATTGTACATCACACTTGAGGTTGGGGTTTGAAGACTTGATGGGAGATAGTATACTTCTTGAAGTGAGAAACCCTTTCTCAATGAGCTTCTTTCAGCTCAAAGAGGAACTTCTACTTTCAGAAAATCCAAGACCTCATTGGTTTTGGAGGACTATTGTTGAGAGGGAGGTCTCACAGAGAGATCTCATTAGACGTGCACTTCAACATATCATGGAGTGCAAGGATTTTCTTCCTTTCTCACAGGAGCAGATAGAAGATGGAGGACATCTTAGGACGGATAACATCTCTCATGCTTGTGTTGGAAATTTCTTGAGCCATACACATCATGATGGGAGGTTTTTTCCTACCACCTATTTGGATCCTTATGGGGTCAAATTGATCCTTGAGAAGATTTCATTTCAAAATCCCATGAAGTGCAAAGACAGGATTATGATTTGGGAGGATGGTAGCTCTCATGGGATGAGTACCAAGATGAAGAGAAGAAGGAGGCATACACAAGTGATTGAGTGGATGTGGTTGATGTGCAAGGAGCTGGGAGGCTACTTGCAAATATATGACACCGGGCAGCAGGAGGCTTAGCTGTGCTGGCTCCTCTTGAAGGAGTTTGGCCATCACTTGGCATGTCCTCTTCCTAAGAGGATGGGGATGAAGGAGATTTGGCGGGATGCTTGCATCATTGGGAAGCATGAATTAGGGATGCATGGTATTGATGTGACATTCATATCATTCATTTTTTCTTCATCACAGGAGTTGTATGATGGGAGCATAAGGAGGCAGCAAGCACTTTGGTTGCTTGAGTTGCATTTGAGAGAGAAAGGGCAGATTTTATCTCACTTGTTGTCTGATGTTGCAGGAGTATAAGAGGGCACTCTCATGGTGCAAAGAGGCTACTCCTTTTCCTTGGATGATTTGGAAGCACTTCCATCTTGGGAGGTGTAATATTCCAAATTAGGAACAGCTCAGGAATCATGCACAAAAAAATGCAATTCCAGAAACATATGTAATAAAAAAATGAAATGGACTCTTAGATTCCATAGATAAGTTAATATAAAACCTAAACAAAATAATAGAGCTGAAATAAAGAAAACTAGGTGGGTTAAACAGATCTCCCACACCTAGGATTGCCAAAAAGTGCTAAAACCCCAAGACTGCAAAATACCGGAGTTGCTGCATAAGGGACTTCGCAGTCTAAGAGAGGTTTTGAACATAAAAACATATGATAAAAATAGATCTACTCATTTATTTATCAATAATTTTGAAGGACATAGATCTAATCTCCTCATACAAAATACAAAATAACCCGGCAAGGGTTTCTTGTCAAACAGTCTGCATACAAAATGTGATATTTAGAAATTACTGAATCACCACTGCAACACTGAAGTATAAGAGTGTACAAGGCTGGAAATATGTCTGATCTGATGTAGAACCCTCAAGGGCTTCCTCCCATGAAATATTGAACCTCCCAATCACAAGGAAACACTGCAACAGAGCCACCAAACCATCTATTGAATGCTACCTCTAGAATAACTCATTCCCTGGATGGAACATCGCTGGGAATGTATGACACATGTGTGTTCTAATACCACAGATCTGAAATAAGCTCAGGATCTCTCCAAAAATATTACTCAAGTGAAGGAAACCTTCCTCCAATGAGAAACTAGCTCAGAAACTAGGATTCCAATCCCTTCCACTGCTGCACCCAGCAACACTGCACAACCTCCGGCAAAAAATGCACTGATGAATTAGGCTAAATATTGGCCTGGAAATATGATGTGGAATGATGAATGCAAACTCTCCCAAGAGGTTCATCAAGGAAAGAGGTGGTATTCCCGCTCAGGAACACCTCGTGCTAAACAGCACTGCTACTCTGCTAAACAGCAAGAGGAAGCAAAAGTCTGAGCAGACATGAAAAATAATCTAAGACATGAATAATAATGCTGTCATCCTCTTCCTTATATAAAACATGGTTTTTCTTGCCCTTGGCCCCACTCAATTAGGTCATCTCTATCCAAAGATACATCTCCCTCCAAAACTGTGTTATTCCTCCTCCTCTAAAACTACATTGTTGACTTAGTCAAAGTAGCTTGATTTTATCCCTGTCTACACATGGAGGTGTTTTATTAAGCTATAAAGAGTGTATCCTTTCACACTTGGAGTGTTCTTATCCTCTTTAGGAGACTTATGGGCTTTTCTACCCATTTATTCACCGACTAGAGCTGCTGCCAACTCTAATGTTCCATTTAGCTTTGAGGCTAAAATTTTGGAACATTACAGTCCTCCCCTCCAAAATATTTGCTTGTCCTCAAGAAAATATACAAGGAGAGAAAAATTTCTCCCCTCCTTCTCATGTGGCCTCCCATCAATAGCCTCCATCACTGCATCAAGAGAATCTGCAAATAAATTGTAGTCCAATGTTTCCTCCCAAGTGTGCAAAACCAAATAGTCTACATCAATCAAAGGTGGAAAGTGTGAATGGAAAATTGCATGCTGTCTCATGGCCTCCACAAAGTAGGAGTGATGACCAACATGGTGAATGAGTGCTTCCCTCACCCATGCTATCATCCAAATGAAGTGAGTCACCCTCCGACATGGTAACTCATGAAAAATATCCTCCACCTTTGGCTCCTGAAATGTAGGTGGGCTGAATAAGTGAACATGATAGGCAAGAGGGCCTATTCCACGCTGTCCTCCTCTCCACTTATGATAAGTGTATATGGCATGTTGATCTTGGGTTGCAACATGATTTCCCTCCAATGGAAAAAAGAAGATTGAGCCTCCAAGGACTCTCCCTCCAAAGTCATGAGACATGTCTACCCAAACCATTCCATCCAAGATGAATGGCACATCATCACCATTTGGCCTCCAAATCAGAAAATTGTTGAAATTTAGGTGCAATTTTGGATGGTACCAAAGGTTCTCCAAGTGGATATTACGCATTCCCCCCAACTGTTGCTTGAGAATGTCATGTGGCAAGTGGTTCTGCAACAAGCTATAAGCTGTGTAGGTTTGTTCTTCCAACATGGGAAAATAAGCATCAATGTCTATCAGCTATACATGGATAAAATAACAATACACGTGCCCATAGCCATGTATAGATGAGCTATTATCATCACAAATATTGGCCCTAAAGTGACCATGAAACCAAAAAATACTCTTGCTCTCTTGTGGAGCAATGCACTGATCATATATGGTGAGGAGATACAAATACTCAATGGAGTAATCAACTAATACAGAGATGTATTTCTTACCATGCATAGTGAGTAGGCTAAAAGTGAGGTCCATGCACAAGTTCCCCCATGAGGATTCCCTCACAAAAATATGCAAGAAGAAGGGATACACATACTCTTTGGAACACTCCATCAATAAGAAAACACTCCCATGTGACTGTGCTGTAGACCTTAGAAATAAGGTTCCATGACTCCTCTCTCTGACATTCCATATGCCAAAGCCATCCACCATCATGCTACTATGTAAGAATATCTTCTTCCGACATGGAAGTCTCTCATGATCCTTCAATGCTGAAGGGTAGCCTCCTTGCACCATGAATGTGCCTTCCTTCTCTCTAGAAATCTCATGAAAAGTATGGGAAGAATTTTTCCCATACTCTCCCAAGTGCAACCATAGCAACAACAAATTTTTTTGATGCCTCATCTCTCCCTCATACAATCCATAGAGTAGGATCATGATGGTAAACTTGTATGATGTCCCAAAAAACAGTTCAGCCATGAAGTGCCTCCTGAAATGTACAACATATAAAGTGGGGAGAATCATGCTCCCAATGGGCACCTCCAACCTTAATCCCACTTTCCAAACAAAGATCCCCATGAGCATAAACATATTAGCAACATATGGAAGCAAAGTACAATGAGAACAAGTTTCCAAGTGACAACCGGAGAGTCAATCATGGTCCCTCTCATGGAACCAGCGCAGCGCATCCTTGGCCTGCATCAAAATAAGAAATAACAAGTGCTTTTCCAGCCACTTTTTTGCTACCACAATCATCTCATAAGATGAAAACATGAAGTTACAATATGGTGTCAATGGCGCACACCAAGAATCATGTGGCTTCCCCCAAAAACCATAAAAAATATAGCCAAGATCAATGCTACAAGTAGCTACAAGTACATCATCATACAATATGCAAGAAGAGATAATTCTTCTTGTTACATGCTGCTCAAACAAGGAAAAGAAGTACAATACAAAATGTGAAATTATACCTCCTCCATCATGTA
The DNA here is from genome assembly GCA_034641835.2 of Pinus albicaulis. Classification (NCBI taxonomy): domain Eukaryota; kingdom Viridiplantae; phylum Streptophyta; class Pinopsida; order Pinales; family Pinaceae; genus Pinus; species Pinus albicaulis. The sequence goes on along the minus strand of CM076580.1, from coordinate 104,171,971 downwards.
CTTGAAGTCTTAAGCTGAAATGGCTCAACTGGAAATTCTCCCTTACTCCCAATGAGTAGAAAGGTGGTTGTGACATCCTCTCTATCACCATCCGGGCTATGCATATCTCCACATGCTGATATATGTCATGCTGGATGCCATCCCAAGTGAACTCCTCCATCAAATGGAAATATGCATCAAAGTGCATAAAAGAGTCATGTGCTACATGTAGCAGCTTCTCCTTGAGACTAGAAGATCTAGTCAAGAAGATCCTGCCATAGGAATAGATGACCACATCATCCACCATGTATCTATCATCTCCATCTGGGTCATCAAGAATCATGCATGCACCAAGATCCTTGGAGTACTCTACCAAAAGCTGAGATCTCCAACAAGGATCAATCTTCCTAAGAGACAACGCTGGTGATCTGGCATGTGAAGCTCTCCTCATGTTGTTGCCTGCTACTTTGACATACCCCATGCCAAATTTCTCCTCCAAACTCTTCACCTCTCCAAAATCCAAGAGTGGTGAATCCAAAGAAAATATGTCTTCCATCAACTCCAGATCAGGTGGCCTCCCAGGTGGAATTCCTCCATGTAGTGAGACATCAATGTCAAGAGTAGACTGCATATATGATTGGGAAACCTTGCCCCTGCCCTCACTGTGCAAATCAGTCTTCCTCTTCCTTGCATTAGCTTTCTAAAATAAATAAGGGTGTGTGCTTCTCATCAACTGATGCTGCTCTTCCTCCCTACCTCCTCCTTCCAGCTACAATTCTGCACAATCATGCTGCTCATTGATTGTGCTTGGACCTCTATGTATGAGATCCTGGGGAACTTCTTGTAAGGATACAAGAATCCCTCCTGTTGGAGCATGTGCTCCTCCTCCCTTTGCATGAGGCACTAGATGTGCTCTAGATGTGACAACACTATTGCCCTCAACCCCAGCAATGTGTGCGGGCAACACCTCAATAGTTGGATCCCCTTGTGCAAAAGAGATCTTCTTGCCCTCTTGTTCAAGAATATGAATAGGAGACTTTGCTTCCAGCAATGTGTAATGCAAGATATCAGCTCCTCCCATGGTTTTCTGAAATGGAGTTCCCTCCATCACATGCAAGGGTTTTTTTCTCTCAAGTTTTCCTTGCTCATGTGTCTTAGGAAGTTTTTCACCAAACCTCTCCATCAATGTTTTTATGAATCTTTCATAAGAGAAAGTGTTGGCACTCTTTAAGGAATAAGATTCAAAAATACACCATGCATGAGCCTTACCTCTGAAATGCAATGCTGCAACTCTGATGGCTTCATCTTCGAAAATGTGGTGCAGCTGCAAATAGGAATCTAGCTCCTTTACCCAAGCTCCAGCTGAACATGTAGGTGATCTGGAAAAAGTAGATATAAGGAATCTATCTGCATCCTGCTACTTGCTCTTCTCCACCTGGATCTTTCAAAACTCCTGGAAATCAGTATGATCTCTAAACCTCTCAGTTTGATATTCATACTCCTACAAAAAATCACTAAGAGTCATCCTCTTAGGAATTCTTCCTCCTCCCATCCATCTCAAGATAGATCTAGGCACTTGAATACGTTGTGCATCATGGTGTGTAGCTGCATGCTCACACTTACCATATGAAAATCTAGATTCAGCTCTAGGTTCAACCTCCTTTGGAGATCCCATCTCCAATCTCATTTTCTGCAGCTCTCCTTGAAAGATCTGCATAGATTTTGGAAGAAGTTTTGTAAGCTTGTCTTCCTTTCTTCCTTCAAATACTGAAGCTTTCTAGCTTCTGTCCATATCTCCTTCCTTTGATAGCTATATCTCACAGGCTGAGGCAGATATCATGCTCTGATACCACTGTAATATTCCAAATTAGGAACAACTCAGGAATCATGCATAAAAAAATGCAATTCCAGCAACATATGTAATAAAAAAATGAAATGGACACTTGTATTCCATAGATCAGTCAATATACAACCTAAAACCAAGAATAGAGCTGAAATAAAGCAAACTAGGTGGGTTAAACAGATCTCCCACACCTAGGATTGCCAAAAAGTGCTAAAACCCCAAGAATGCAAAATACTGGAGTTGCTACATAAGGGACTGCGCAGTCTAAGAGAGGGTTTACACATAAAAACATAGTATAAAAATATATCTACTCATCTATTAATCAATAATGCTAAAGAACATAGATCTAATCTCCTCATACAAAATACAAGATAACCTGGCAAGGGTTTCTTGTCAAACACTCTGCATACAAAATGTGATATTCAAAAATTACTGAATCACCACTACAACACTGAAGCATAAGAGTGTACAAGGCTAGAAATATTTCTGATCTAATGTATAAACCTCAAGGACTTCCTCACATGAAAGGTTGAACCTCCCAATCACAAGGAAACATTGCAACGAAGCCACCAAACCATCTGTTGAATGTTGCCTCTAGAATAACGCATTCCCTGGCTGGAACAACAATGGGAATGTATGGGACATGTGTGGTCTGATACCACAGATCTGAAATAAGATCAAGAGCTCTCCAAATAGATTCCTCAAGTGAAGGAAACCTTCCTCCAATGAGAAACTAGCTCAGAAACTGGGATTCCGATCCCTTCCACTGCTGCACCTAGCAACACTGCACAACCTCCGGCAAAGACTGTGCTGATGAAGTAGGCTAAAGCTTGGCCTAGAAAACTGATGTGGAATGATGAAGGAAAACTCTCCCAAGAGGCTCCTCAAGGAAAGAGGTGGGATTCCCGCTCGGGAACACCTTGTGCTAAACAACACTGCTACTCTGCTAAACAGCAAGAGGAAGCAAAGTCTGAGCAGACATGAAAAATAATCTAAGAGATGAAGAATAATGCTTCCATCCTATTCCTTATATAAAACATGATTTTTCTTGCCCTTGGCCCCACTCAATTATTTCATCTCTATCCAAAGATACATCTCCCTCCAAAACTGTGTTATTCCTCCTTGGATTCCTCCTCCTCTAAAACTGCGTTGTTAACTTAGTCAAAGCAGCTTGATTTTATCCCTGTCCACACATGGAGGTGTTTTATTAAGATAGAAAGAGTGTCTCCTTTCACACTTGGAGTGTTCTTATCCTCCTTAGGATACTTATGAGCTTTTCTACCCATTTATTCACCGACTAGAGCTGCTGCCAACTCTAATGTTCCATTTAGCTTTGAGGCTAAAATTTTGGAACATTACAGGCAAAGGCCCAACCACTACACCAAAATCCCGGACTGTTAGTGAGGGCAGAAACCCAGTGTGTTAAAGGTGGGCAAAACAACCCACCAGAGCATTTGAGGGTGGCAACTAAACAGCCCCTCATTACACAGACCCCAGACACGTGGCAGGGCCCACCTTAAACAGGGATATTACAGCACACCACACTCCGCGAGTATCAACCTCGAGACCTCGACTCCGATACCACAAAGGCCCAACCACTACACCAAAATCCCAGACTGTTAGTGAGGGCAACAACCCAGCAAGTTAAAGGTGGGCTAAACAGCCCACCGGAGCATCTGAGGGCGGCAGCTAAACAACCCCTCATTACGTAGACCTCGGACACGTGGAAGGGCCCACCCTAAATAGGGCTGCCCTAAACAGGGATATTACAGGAGGCATTACATATTTGTAGCAGCATTACTAGAGGATTCTTTGACAAGGGGCATGTCAAATAACAAAGCTTTGTATTGACCGGAGCCTATTTGCATGAGCTCACAGCGCTGTCACTTTGGAGCATGAACTTATGGATGGAGTGTCCCCAGGATCACTTCACATTGGATGCACTTGGTGAAAAAGGAGGAGCTTAGGATGACAGAGTAGTGGATGGAGGCATCTATCACTATGACATATTCTTCTTGACTTGGATTTCCAAGCATGAGAGGGATGATCTTCTTGCAGCACATGGTTCATTCATCTTCAGAGCATGCCAAAACACTATGAAGGACTTACTCATGGATCCATGTACCATATTAATTCCGGCATATGGTAAGAATTCTGTTTTTACATCTATTGATTTGCATACTCTTACCATTACTATGCAGTGCATTGCTCCACAAGAGGGCAAGATTTTCACATTGCTCCATGATCAAAATTGGGCCAAACTATATGATGGAGGTAGCCATATTTTATGTGGCCTTGGGAAAATGTTTTCTAATTACATGTATGTTCAGTTTTTATATCCAACTATTTGCCATATGATGACATACATGATTAGCCATGTAACAAGAAACATTTTGCCTTGTACTTATCTGAAGCAACAGTTTGTAAAACTGCACTGTACATGCTTAGGAGAATGTTGGTATCTTCAAGCACCACATGAAGCCATCAATATTTCCTTCATTATTATATTGATCAAGTCTAAATTTTATGATATTTTTTCTATTCTTGTTGAGAGCATGATTGGGATATTGACACATGAGTTGGATGTGTCCTTGAGGGGAGAAAATTCTCACATTTTCTGCACTACATGTTCTAATGGGAGCATGGGAGGAGATATGGCCACCACAGCCACATATTTGCTCTCTTTTGAGGTGGGCCATGGATTTTATAGTCATCCATTGTATAACCATGGGCAAGTGCTTTATCATGTATTGTTGATACATTCAGCCATTTACTATTTATTAGTAGATGTGATGAATTTTGTATATTACTTGCCATGTTATTTTCTGAGATTGCAGTTGATGAAACTGCGCTGTGTCCTTCTGAGACATTGTTTGTATCATGTCCTATTCATCATGGATGGAATATTTTGGGCCAGCTTGTTCTTCAATGTTGGAGGAGAACTCTTTGGAGGATTGTTCTTCACTTTGCCATTTGAGGGCAACACTTTTGCAGCCCAGGATCAGCACACACTCTACACTTATCATAAGTGGAGAGAAGGACAGCATGGAGTAAGCTATGATGCTTACCATGTTCATATTTTCAGCCCACCTTCATTTCTGGAGATTGAGGTGGAAGGAGATTTTCAAGAGTTGCCATGTTGGGAGGTGACTCATTTTTTTAGGATGATTTCTTGGGGGATGGAGGATCAAATTGGGGAAGATTTTTTCCCAAAAAATTTCAGTCTCCATGCCTTGGGAGAAAATTCTCGGTTCTATCCTTGCATTTTCTTGAGGACAAGCAACATTTGGGAGGGGAGGACTGTAATATTCCAAAATTTTCCTACGATAAATTGGAATATTAACTTTTGCTATTTTCACTTAGGAGTTGAATAATTGGGTGAGAAGGCCCATTCATAATAAAAAAATGGATAAAATCCATCTATTATGAAAGGGTATTAGCAATGGAACTAGATTTCACACCCTCATGTGTGAAAGGAGACATTTGTAAAGAGGATGGGTCAAGTTTGACCAAGTCAAACAGCGCAGAGGTATGAGGTGGAAAGCATCTTGTGGGACAGCGTAGAGAAAGAGGAGGGAATATTCCTTGAAGGAGGAAACCCTAAAGAGTGGGACCCATGGAGAGGGATCTCTCATGTGTTTAAAAGGAGGGCAAGGCAGCCATTGTTACTCATGCATATGATTATTAATTTTGTGTCTGCTTAGACTATTTGTAGTCTCCGGCTGTTTAGCTGAGTTGCAGTGCTGTTTAGCACGAGGGATTCCTGTTTAGGATTTCCTCTCCTTCTTAAGAGGCCTCTTGAGGGATTGCACTTCATTTCTCCACATCCAGGGTCAAGTCCAAAGCCATTCCTTCAGCTAAAGCGTTATTTCTGCTCAAGTGTAACGTTGTGTTGCAGGGTGTTGCAGTGGAGGTTCCACAACATCATTCCTTGGCTTGTTTTTCAAAGGAGGAGGACTTATTTCCTTTGGGATATCAGTGAGGAAGGATTCAGAGCTCATTTCAGATCTTGGAACTTGTCCAACACTTTCTATTCCACCTACATCGTAGTTACCCTCTTAGACTGTGTTATTTTTAGAGTGCACTTTCAATGCGGGATTGCAATGTTGATTGGAGGGTGAGATCTTCAGGGATTGGATCAGCCTTTAACCTAAAGGATCCATTGGAGGATATATTGACATCAGATGCAACATCTTCAGTCTTCTCCATCAAGTTCCATTTTCTGAGTTGCAGCTACTACACTGCAACTCCGACATTTTTCCATTTTTGTATATTTCAGCCAATCCTTCTCAAGATTGTTGTATTATTGTTTCCAGGGGTTGAGAGCTTTCTCCCCCTTATTTCTTGAGCCATACATTGTCATATCTTTCTTTTATTATGTAATATGATGCAGTGCCTCTTATAAACTGCGTCCTTTTAGCCTGCAGTAATTCATATGTAGTAGTGTTCTCTATTTGTGATGTACATGTTCCATTGAGGCTCTCATTGCCTAGCTTGAGTGATTGATTCCTCAAATCATTGTACTCTTTTTACTGCCATAACATCATTTTTTTGCTATCTATATCTTCATGTGCCCAGGCTTATTAAAATAATGTTGTCTTTCCATTATTGGTTCATGCATTTGCTGCAACCCCTTCATCGGGCACTTTTATGAGGTAACTAGGTGTGGGAGACCTGTTCAACCACCCTAGAAGGATTTATTTTGAGCCACCTCTTGTATTTTGGTCTTAGATACATTGATCTAAGGGATCCAGGTCTTGGTTTCAAATCCTGTAGTAGCCATTCCTGGAAAATGCATTTTCTAGTCATGCCTTGCTAGCAGATCCCATTTTGGGATATTACATAGTTCAAGTTGCCCTCAAGTGCATACTCTAACCCCAAGCCATTGAAATCCATTTCGATCTTGAATCAGCTGTAGCACCAAGAAAGTATTTCTACAAATTTGAATGATATCCAGTCACAAACTCGGCTCCTGCTTCACTTCTGCAATTTCCTATGCTCTGATACCATGTAGAAAATTTATAACACATTTCTGATACCAGGTAGAAATTATACAACATGCATGTATATCTTGGATTCACCCTATCTAACAATGTACTAAATTTAATTACTGAATCGCTTCTACAAATCTTTTTCAAAATTAAAAATACAATCGCTAATCACATGAACATGAAGAAATATCAATCACACACAACACAGATAATTTTACAAGGAAAGCTTGCTGCTCAGAACCCCTCTATCATATATTTTATATTCCACAAGGAATCATGAAACAATTACATACAAATCTTATCACAAGAGCCATAATGTTTTCAGCTAATTTTCTCACACTGATCCAAACAAAATCGGGCCAATACTCAGCCAATTCTCAACCTGTCTTCAGCCTGCCTTGCTCACACGATTCATGAGGAATGAAATCCCTTTTCACAAGGAATTCCAGCCTTCCTACGTTGTGCTGAGTATCATGGGAATCCTGTGGTGTTTTAACTACACCTCGATAGCCTGCTAATATCACAACTAATAGTTACACTTCCCTTTCACCTAGATCTCAATTGGGTCTCCACTGGAACTGACATGCATGCAACTAATAATAGTAAATCCTTTGTTGCATGTGAGATATCTGATTGTGAATTAAATAATATTTAATCACTTGATCTCTCACTAGTGTATCTTTAGTTACAACTAGCACAACTAAGTTAAACTGTTTACAACCTTCATTAACTAATGCACCACTGCACATTGAACTCTATTACAACTAGAATTACTCTGCATGCCTCACCAATACCTCTAACTCGAAATTCAAGATTTACCTAAGTTTATCACACTCAGTTAAATATTACATGTTATTTTGGGATTATATTAAATTTTAATGTCCATATTAATTAAGGGATAACCAAAATAGACATGGACCCAAAAATAACCCTGTGGGCCCCACCCTAGTGTAGGTGCTTAATGCACTAGGCGTGGGTGCTGAATGTTGTTTCCGGATGCCAATTTCATTGTTTCTTGTTGCAAAATTCAACAGCTTAGGGGGAGCATATCCAATATTTTGTTGTTGATCATACATGGTTTGTTGTTGTTGCCACTGCACTATGATGTTTTTGTATTGGATGAGAGTGAGGTTGATGTAGTTGATGCTGTTGTGTTGAGTGATGTTGTTTCTATTGTTACTTATGATGTGTCATTGCTCACATTAGATGTTGTTGATATAGAGGGTGTTGCTACTTATGGTATTTTTTATTTTTTCTCATGTTGTTGTTGAGTTGGGTGTTGTTGTTTTTGTTTGAGAGTGGTGTTCATGGAGAGTTCATTGATGCTGCTTCAAGAGAGATAGAGAGCCATTACTGTTATTTTTTTATGTCATGCTTCCATGAGGAGTGTTGTTGTTTTTTGATGCAATATGATTTGGCCTTTTTTGTTTATATGATTTGTTGCTATTTTTTTCCTGGTATGGTATCATGTTGTCCATGCTGTATTGATGATTATAGTTATTGTTGCTTGTTGAGACACAACTAGTGTCTGGGGGAGTAGTATTTATTCAATTACTCTTTCTTAGATGAGATAATCCCTTTGCCATTAGTTTCAAACACGGAGTAAATGAGGATTTTTTTAGACACCAGCTGGTTGCTTTAGTTGGGGTTTCCATCAATGCCAAAGGGGGATAGTGTTGGCATTATGGCTCAGTTTTTCGGTTGCCATTGATGTCAACCTAGTAGAATTGGTGTTGGAGGATGCATTTGTTTTGGTTGGCATTGATGAAAACCTAGTATTATGTGATTGTTTATACACACGGTTGATTGGTACATTATTTATTGGCTTATTGGTGTGTGGTCTTTGATGTGTGTGTATGGATGAGCTACTACATGGTTTATTGGTACAAGTACTGAATTTATGCTAGTGATATGGTACTTGGTTTGTGAAAATTTTTCGGACCTTAGGTTGATGTTTGTAGATATTAGTGCAAGTTGTTGGCTTGTGTGTGGATGCCTTGGTAGAATGTGGAGTTGCTACACCTAGTTGATAGTATTAAAGACTGTCAAGTCATGTTTACAGTAATAGGTGTGTGTATGGATAGTTTTCATCTTGTATGATCAATTGAAAGGTATATCATTGATGGTTGAAGGTGTTGGAGTAGTTTTGGTGAAGTTTGATGGCTTGAAAGTTAGAGCAGTTGATGGATGGCATTCAAGTCAACCTAGTTTGACTTGTGATGATGGAGTTGCTACAATGGATTTATGGGATGTTGCAAAGGCTACAGTGGATTCCTTAGGACTATCTGATATTAATCAAACTCTGGAAGAAGTTTTTTCAGATTATGATTTATTTTGAGTGGTTTTCTCCCATACTCTACCACAGTCGCTTGCATGACAGTTTTATGGGAGTGGATGAAAGCTTCAGTCACTGGCATGAAGGTCTATGGGAGAAACTATAGAGTTACAGTCACATGTAGCCTATGTTATGGGAGGGGATGAAGGTTTTTCACAAAAATGCCTTTTCATTTCTCACGCTCATCATGTGTTTATTTATTTTTTCGACTCGAATTGTTCATAACTCATCATGTAAAGGTCGGAAAACGGTTATTGTGCTTCTAGAAGATGATTACAAAAGAAGATTCATTATTAAATTAATTTAGTGGCTTGATTTAGTCAAAAAGAAATGACCTTAACCTCTTCCATCATATGAACAGAGCTCCTATATAGAATTGGAATTAATTGTTCTCACCATTTCAAAAACTTACAAATAGATGGAGATCATGAATCTATTTGGTTGGTTCACTTGAGAAGAAAGCATGATGGTTGTGTGAGATTGGAGCGTGTGAGTTAGTGAAGGGTGGTGTGTGCAAACTATGTAGGAATTTGTGCAGAATATATTCAACAAATCACAGTGATTGAATATCACAATAGAAATTTGTTTCAGTCTAGATATTATCTAGTAGTTTGGTAAAAGAGTAGGAATGATTGTAGATAATTTCCTTCATACTTAATTATCATGTTTCAAGCATGTTATCATTTATGTTTGCTTCATGTATGGTTGATTGGATTGTTACAGTGATTGTATGAGTTGTGCAAATTTGTTCCAGTGATATCATTATATTTTTTTGAGCCTATATTACTAGAGGTTGATGTTTTTTTCTAGTTAAGGGATTCAGATTGACTGAGTATGAAGTATTGTGGAACAAGGGTCACATAGAGAAGTGGGGTGGGTGTTCCAGTGAAAACATTATAGAGAACAAATTTCTTCATTAGTCCAATGGGTGTTGGGAAAGGCATGTTGATCATATTGGTGTTTGTAGAGTTGTAGATGAGGATCATAGTTCTATTTCATAGTAGCCATTTACATTCTAACAACAGTTGGATGGTTTTTTCTTGGAGAAGGGTTTTCCAGCAGAAAAATCTGATGTCTTCTTGTGCATTTTTTCTTGATTATTTCTCATGGTTCTCATATGTTTTATTATATGATTAAATATACTAAAGGGTGAATGAATATTGTGTTACAATAATTGAAAATGATTTTAAAAGTAAATATACATATTCACTACCGATTCACCCCCCTCTTAGTAGTGAATACATTTCCACTAAATACTAGTGCTATCATGCATGATGTAGAAGCAAAAGGAATTAAAATGGACATCCCTCTCACCAATTTTTCCAAAGCCATCTATCTTGCATATTATCACTGATGGCCCTCAGTATTGCAACAAGACTGTCCCAAGGGCCTCATTGTTAATTATAAACTTTGGGTTCATAATAAACTTAATATGATTCAAAATTTATGTACAATAGGCACTACCTTCACCTCTTATTAATATTTATGCAGGTGGGAAGTATTAAAATTAAATTTAGATGCACATAGACCAAGCTAATTAACCTATGCTACAGGAAAAATAGATTTGCAGAAAATGAAATGGCCCACACATATATGCTAGTTTCAATGAAAGAAAACACACTTTTTTAATGGAACATAGTTCTATTTTGTGTACAATAAATGGAAAATCACACTTCCTAAAATAAAAGACTAAGAATAAAATCTCGAATTTGCAAGAAAAATGTAGTATTCATAAACAAATTGACAAGGGAATATATGAGGCCTCTAAACTTCCAATTTCCATTATCAATGTCCTAGAGGTGTTGTAATATATCAAGGTGTCAAACCATGAGTTTTTTTTCAAGCTAAGCGAGAAAAGAGAGCTAGTTACAAGCTACCAAAATCTCTATTTTTCTATAGGAGACAGTCCAGAGAGCATGTAAACCAACAAAATGTGAGTCTCATATGAAGAAAATTTGAGGGAAGGTTAGGAAATGATAACATTCAACTAATCAAATCTTAAGGAAATATGATTCAAAATTATCCTTACAAAATCAATCATTTTGTGGTTCATGTAGTTGTTAAATTTGTTACACAACCAAATAATGAACAATAAAATCTATAAAAACAAGATAAATAACATGAAGGAAGACATGAAATTGAATTAATAAGTGTTAAAATTGCTAACAACTTCGTAAGTAATCTATAAGAAAGAATTGTTTAGAGAATCTTCTACTTAACCATGCACAATACCCATGAAAATATAACTTTCAAAAATGCTAGAAAATGAAAAAATGCAAAGAATAACACTTACAGAAGTATAGGAGGGCTCTGAAGCTCCTAGGGTGGGCCCAGTCGAAGGATGCTTAGATTATTTAAAGGAGAACAAAGCCAAGAGACAGAATAAAACACTTCTTCCATTAACTAAGAAACTATTCTTAATCATTATATGACTGTAAAACTTGATTTGAGAATACAAAAACTAATCTTTCTTTCCATTCTTCCCTTTTCTCTAAATTTCCTATTGGGCTACCCGATCCTCTTATTTATACATAGAGTAGGGAGCAGCCCCCTTGAGAGGAGGGATGCATTTCCCTTCAAAAATTCCTAGAAAAAGGGATCTTTCTCTTAGTCCACCTCACAATCACAAGAAGGGGAATTAAATTCCCTGAGTTCAGCCAAGTTTAGGCCTTCCCTTGCAAGGAACAAGTACCAAAAATATATCCATTACTGGATCTCTTGGAATTTGCTCAATATCTCTTCAAATCATGCATAATAAACATGTTAAGGAACATAAAATATGAAAACCACATTGAACTCTTCTAAGAATCCATTAAGCCAGGGAAATATATCATTAAGTGAAAAATATGGGTTTAAGCATACTTTTTATGTCATTTTAGGAGTGGATTTATGGGCCTTATAATTTACCTATTTTCGAGGCCTGTCATACCCCCTATTTTAATTTTTTCTCACCCTTGAGCAACTCATTTTTCTTCTCTTATTTTCTCTTTTTCATTCATTTCCCTGATGACCTTCTTGATGTTTGAAGTTGACCTAGTTTTGGTTACCCCTACTAGGTAGAATCCTTCATTCCCTTATACATACTTCCATTAGCGAGATTTTTCTTCCTGATTTTGGTGTTCCTAGAGCCCCAACAATACATATGGATTCATCTGATCCCTATCCACTAAATTTCGAGTCTTTAGATGATCCTTTTACATAAAGGGGTCCTTGCTAGTGTTATTTTCAATTAATTGGGAGAGTGACACTCCCTTATATTCATGCTACGAGACAACCATTTCCATATTCTCTTACAATCCTGTGAGCTCTCTTCCCCCAATAACCTAAAAGCCCACGAAATGGAGGATGGTTTCTACCCGTCTCTTCTTCTGAATGTATTCCATTTCAGGGTCCTCTATAAGGATAGCATGGTACGTGGTAAGTATGCAAGGGGATGGATTCTCAGGCTTGATCAATAGTGTTTCTTTCAATTCCCCATCCCAATGTTCTCTTCACTTCTTCTACCTTGATTTATTCATGTCTCAACCAGGATGTTAGTGCTAGTATTTATGCATACCCTAGATATGGGTTTGGATCCCATAAAGGCGTGTCAGTAAGTACAAGGTTGTGGATATAGAAATAAACAGTCTTAGATTTTTCTTCCATGTTGCATTCTAGGAAAAAATCTATGAATTGTTTGATTTCTTAAAGTTGGATTATTCCTTGTTGTGTTATCTAGTTTATTTGGAGCCTACATCATTTTTCCTTTAGGAACAATCAATAAGCCTTTGAAGGCTACCTACAACTGACATTTTCCAAAGAGAGGTGTGCCATATTCCCCAAGGATGACCCCATTGTTGCAATCTGAGCATAATTTCCTTCAACAACTCTTGTGCTTTTTGTAATTGATTACTTAATTGATAGTTTTATTTTTCAATTTTCTCTCTTTTGTTTGCTTCATCGATCCTTAATAAGGCCATTTCCTCCCTCAACTTGTTTACTTCATATTCCATCTTAGAAATGTCACCCACCCCTTTATGTTTTGTTATTAGTTTCCATTTTTGTTTCCACCTTGGCCTTATTTACTTCAAGCATCAAATAGGGCACCATATGTACATGGAGTATCCTCCCTAATGTCCCTACGATAAGGGGGTCAACCCTTAATGGCCAGGAGAAGAAGGAAGGTGGCTTCCTTTGGGAAATGTTTTTTGAGCTTTCTTTGTCTCATGTACCTCTACAATTTTTTCCTATAGCTATATATTGTTCTTATAGCTAGACAATCTATTCATGTATTTGAACCGGCTTCCCTATTGTCTTAGGTAGTACTAAATTTCCACCCTACTATGCATATGTTTAATGTGATTGTGGTTCTGGTAATATTTTTACTTCTTCCTCCTATAGCTCCTTCCCTTCAATACTACATTTTTCTTCAATTTTGATCGAAGTAGCAGAAGTTGGTTCAGATTTCCCATTGAACTTGATTATAGTATATTTTTTCTTCTTGTATAAACAATCTGTTGGGCATGTGTGCCTAACTTTTGCTTGGTAGGGGTGCTTAGGCATACCAAGGTAGTTGCAAACTATTTATCTTCTTCTTCTAGGGTGTCTATCATCTTCTGCTTTGAATGGATTTCTATTATCTTCCCTTTTCTTTTCTTGATTTTTCCTTTCTTTTATTTATTGAGCTCTACTTAGGTCTCTACGAATCTTGCTTGTCTACCTCTACAAAATCAAACCAAGGGATAAGATGTTGTGGGTCCTCTAGTGTGTCTAATACAATTAAATTGATCAGGTTGTGGTAGCCCTCATAGTTTTGTTTTCCCTCTTTTACCTTGGAACTTGTTTATTTTAGGGATTGCAGGAGGGAAAAGGGAATACTTAGTAGCTCATTAACTAGAAGGTGGGCCTAAAACCTCAACTAGTATAGAAAATAGACAAATGGGCTTAAAATATGCTCAGTCTACCTTCACGTGAAATATACTTAAGAATGTGGTAAGCCACTTCATCCCAAGGGCTAGGCATACTTTCTCTGCTTATCCCATTTTTGTCTTCATTGGGCTGCTCATTCAGAAAGAAAAATACCCTCTTAACAATGAGGGTTTCTTGTCTTTCCTCTTTGTTCCAATGCATCCCTTTTGGGAGAGTTGTAATTCTTCTAATAGAATCCTCGTTGATATAAATCATCAACCATTTGACTACAAAGAGAGAGAGAGAGATAATATTAATGCACACTCTTCAAGATCACATCTATACTAAAGAGTCAAATATATGATGAGTGAATATTATGTATGAGAATAAATCTCTCCTTTATATATATGAGTAGTAAAGGAGGTGAAAAATATAATGTGGGCCTAAGCCCTTATAAAAAACCTACACTGGACAATTTTAAGCCTACACCAACGAACCATTCCACTCCAAAGAACACATGCCATGCTCTAAGGTAATGTCATGCACAATAAGGGCTCCAAGATGATACAACTACACAAAGTCTTTCCACATCACTTCGTGTTAAATCCCTAATACGCATTAATTATTAATTTACTAATTATGGTTAGGCTAGCCTAGTGGTATGTTACATCATGCCACCTTTTCTACTTTATTATAAATAGGAGAGGGCTTTAACACTCCACCACAAGTATCCAAAAACTTCGTTGATCCTCCTAATCCATTTACTCTACTAAATTTATTGCCCCTGCAAGAACCTTGTTGCAACCCTATTATCCTCAAGCTAATTTCAAGATTATATCATTAGGAATCCAAGCAACTCCATGCTATCTAGAATTTCATGCTCTCCTCCAACATGCATAATGTACCTCCTAAGTAGGGCATTCTCTATGAAACTGAACATCTCCATGTGACAATCATAAAGGATGTCGCTTGAGCTATCAAAATAACTCCAATTCCCTAGAGAAGAATATCAAGCCAACATCTAACTGAGGTCAAGAAATCATTGAGCAAGTCATATCCACCATACAAACCCATCCTAGATCATATCTCATGCTTCAATCAATCTCAAACCATTTGGGACTTGAATATACGCCATGCACCCCAAAACTCATGAAGCACCCCAAAACATGTTGTAAACATTTTCAAAGTAACACCAAAAACTAACAATCACACTCCTCAATGCAAAGCTTACTCTTCCTTCTTCTTTGGTGTAATCGAAAATAGTTCCTTGTCAACAAAAAATATATTTACCAAGAATGGATTTCTTTCACTAACTTTTCCTTTGGTCCTCTCATAAATTATTATTCAACCTAAGAGGAAGACTAACATTATTCTATTACAAATACCACAACACGAGCTTCTATAGTACTTTAGAATAAAAAATATACAACTCTTTTATGAAATCAATGTAATATGGAAATACAGACAAGTTCAGATGGTTCCATGCTATAGTATTTTCTTCTCTTTATATTTGATATATATCACATTCTCCTTAAATCTTGGAATCCATTTAAATTCGCTCACACAAACATAAACTAAGAATATCGTGTAGATATTGCTAAACAATGTCTAGTCTCTGAATCATTGTAGTGTCCCTCCAATTAGAAGAACATTTTATCTAGCAAAGAGATATATATTCTTGTCAAAGCATCCCTAAATGTATTCCTCTTTAAGCTTCTATGTCATTCTATCACAATCTCCCAATTCATATTGAGAGGTTGTGGAAAGTGAACCTTTTGTCAATGTGAATTAGCATACAAGGGTTTATAATGATTACGCAACAAAGTAATTAAACTAACATGTAAATCCTGAAGCACGTGGAAGGCATCATTTGAATCGCATGGCTAAGACTTAAGATTGATGGGAGAAAGTTATCAAATTATAGTTTCAACCATCTCTACCTTGATATTATAATAAACAATTTATCCATTCATTACATTTACTATTAGAGTTATATTATATTATTCATTATACTATAACATAGTCACAATTATCCAATGCATTGTAGTGCATAATCATAAATAACAATGGAACAATGCAATATAATGGTAATGGGCAAATTTTAAAGTGGGAAAATTATTTCATTCATAGCAACGAAAGTAGAATCATTGTTACATTGGATTTATAACTCACTACAAAACCAAACAAAACATTTGTGTATAATGTCTTTGAGATTTCAGGATTTAAACTATGTAAAAGATTTAGAAACTTTCAATATTTCAAGTGAACACTCTATTCATCATCGGAGACACATAAAGTTTAAATGACTAAAAAAGAGCTTGGACAAAAATATATAGGATAATAATCCAAAGACAAATATTATGAAATCATAGGAAAATCAACAATGCTTTATGAAATAATAAAGAATTAAAAACCAAATAATTAAATTCAAAAAACATTATAGATTAAAAAAAAAAATTAAAAAAAAAAACGGTCGACTCTGCTCTGCGCCTGCCTGGTCTGCACAACCAGCGTTTGGGCGCTGCCCTCACGGCCATCCGGGCCACTGCTTCGGCCCCCACGGCCCTTGGAGCATTCGATCCACCCTGGATCAGTTCGGATCCGCTCTCTAAGACTCAGATTCCGCCTCCGACCTTCCAGATCTGCGCTCTCCAGATCTGTGTCTCGCTCGGATCTGCTGCACACCTCTGTTGTGCCTCAGTATCTGCTTGACCTCGACGATGCCTTTCTCAGCTGGAGAAGGAAAGGAGTGCTTCTGATTTAGACTATGGAGACCCAAGGCTCGCCTCTCAGGCCCTCTCAGTCCTCTCCTACGGATGACTCTGCTGCGTTCTCTTCCCTGATCGCTTCGCTGCCTATGAAGAAGAAGCCTGACGTCTCAAAGTTCGTTAAGAAGCTCAATGATGTACCAGAGGTAAACCTACCCCCTGAGGGACCGATCCAGGTCGCCTTATCGCTTGCAGATCGTGCCCTGGTGGGTCAATTTACGGGCCTCTGGCCCTCACCAAAATCAACTGAAAACTGGGTCGTCAAGAACTGGATCCCGTTAATCAAGAACAAAGTCACCTCGTACTTTCTTGGAAGAGGTTACTTCCTGTTCGAATTCAATACCAAGGAGGATAAAGACCTGATCTTCAGAAATGGACCCTATTTCATGGGTCCTCAGGGTCTCTACCTCAATAAATGGACCCCGGACTTTGATCCAGCTGCGGATGTCCCGTCGGCAGTCCCCGTTTGGGTTCGGCTTCCTAATCTTCCGGTACACTGCTGGAACTGGGACTCCCTCAAACACATTGGCAACACATTGGGCAAGTTCATCGACAGAGCCAACAACAATGATCAATACGATTGCGCCTGGATCTGTGTTGAGGTAGATCTAGAGGTGGGTCTCCCGGAGGCCATCAAACTAAAAGTTGGAAGCTGGACGCATGTACAAGTTCTGGACTACGAACAGCTCCCATTCAAATGTCGCAAATGCCACATCTACGGCCATTTTGCTAGAGGATGCCCGAATAAAAGCGAAGCAGAAAAAGGAAAGGAGGAAGGATGGAACCAAGTCAAGAGGCCAAAGACTAACTATAAGAAACCCGGGGCACAAGGATCTCAATCTGCTGCTGCACAAAATGTAGCCCAGTCAAGAAGTCAAGAAAATAGGTACGAGATCCTCAGCTCTGCGGAAGAAGCTCCAAGGGAAGGAGAGAGGCCCGATAAACCAGCAGAAAAGTCGGCTTCAGCAGGAACAAGACCCGAAGAGAGCACCATGGCAAGGGATAAAGAAAAGCAAACAGAAGCCTCCGAGGAGGAACAAGATTCATAGGAGTCTGAGGAAGAAGGAGAAATCGGAGACATGCAGACTTCAGTCAGAAGATCGGCAAGGGGCCGAAAATCTGCAAGAGAGAAGAGAGATCAGGAAACCTATAAAGACAAGCTCCAGGGCAGTCAGCCCACGTTGGAAAAACTTCTCAGCAAGAATACGAAGACATCTAAAAATCAACCCCTTGGCTCCAGGGGAGCCTCTCATCAAAGAAATAAATGATGAAGACCATCTCCTGGAACTGCAGAGGAATGGGGAGTAAAGTAAAAGAAGAAGCAGTGAAAAGTTTAATAAGAAGAGAAGCCCCGGACATTCTTCTGATCCAGGAGACAAAGATGGAGGATAAAGAGTTTCTCCAAATCAGCAAAAAGTTTTGGAAAGGAAGCAGCGGACTAGCAGTATCATCAAGAGGAGCCTCTGGGGGATTGGGCTCTCTCTGGAATCCCCTCAAGTTCAGGCTAGTCAAAGAGGTGTGCAACAGCCATTGGCTATTCTTGAAACTACACTCTGCAGAAACAAGGGAGGATATTTGCCTGTTCAATGTCTATGTACCTAATAATATAGGGGAGAAAAAGGAGTGCTGGGACTCCATTAGACATCTAGCGAAGACTGAGAACCTGGGTAACCTCATTATTGCCGGTGACCTAAACATCACTCTACGCTTGGATGAAAAGCGAGGAGGCACAATCGTAAGGGACCCAGCAAGGGAGTGGGTGGAAGATCTCATGCAAGACTGGGATCTGCTCGATATCCCTCCAGATAACGGTAAGTACACCTGGACCAATAAAAGAATAGGCCCTGGTCATATTGCTGCTAGACTTGATAGATGTTTGGTGCAGAGTTCTTTTCTTTTGCTTGGAATAGAATCTAGGTTGCACATCCTTCCTTGCAGTGTTTCAGATCACAAGCCCATTATGTTAGAGATGTCAGGCCAAAAGGATCTGGGTCCCATTCCTTTCAGGTTCAATGCCCTATGGGTTAAGGAGCCTGAGTTTTTGAATCTGGTCCAGGACAGTTGGAAAATGCCAGTGAAAGGCTCTCCCTTCTTCATCTGGGAAGAAAAGCTTAGAAGATTGAAAGGTGCCCTCAAATCATGGGCCAAAGCTCTTCCCATCCCTGCTCAAGAGAGAAAGCAAGCCCAAGTCAATCTTATTCAACATCAAGCCCAAAGTGAGGATGTTGAGATCACAGCTGAAGTCTTAGACAAGGAAGAGGCGCTCTAGCAAATCTATCACAAAGCCTGCCTCACAGAGGAAGAATACTGGAGACAAAAATCCAGGAGTCTATGGCTCAAAGCGGGTGATAGAAATTCTGCCTTCTTCCACAAACAAGCTCAAGCAAGAAAAAGTTTTAATTCCATAGCTGAAATCAAGGATGGCAACTTGATCCACAAGGACAATGAGAGCATAAAAAAGGCAGCATTCAATCACTTTCAAAATCTCTACAAAGAAGAGGGAGAGGCTAATTCAAATTCCAAATTTTTGGAGGCAATTCCTTCAAGGATCTCCCCATATACAAATCAACAACTCGAAGTAAAGATCTCCATCCAAGAAATAAAAGAGGCCCTAGACAGTATGGAGCCTGACAAAGCCCCAGGCCCGGATGGCTTCACGGCCAGATTTCTTCAAACTTGCTGGCAGATAGTGGAGAAAGATCTCTACAAGATGATCCTGAAATCACAAAACTGCCAAAAAATTGGAGGCAGCACCAACTCTGCCTTTCTTGCCCTCATTCCCAAGGAAAAGGGCGCAAAATAATTCAATCGGTTTCGCCCAATCTCCCTTTGCAACATAGGATACAAGCTAATTACAAAGGTAATTGCAAATAGGTTAAAAGGCATCCTTCCAACAATTATTCCTGAGAACCAAGGAGGATTTGTACAGGGGAGACAGATAGTCGACAACTACATACTGGTGCAAGAGGCGATACATTCAAGCCAGCTTCGCAAGGAGAAGGGTATGGTGATCAAATTAGACCTGGCAAATGCCTTTGATCGGGTAAGGCAAAGTTTCCTTTGGGAAGCCTTGAAAAAGTTTGGCTTTGGTCAGGGGTTTGTAAATTGGATAAGAGCTTGTATAGCTGACCCTTGGATATCTCCCTTGGTTAATGGGCGGGCAGCTGGCTTCTTCAAAGCCTCAAGAGGCCTCAGGCAAGGCTGCCCCCTCTCTCCCCTTCTTTTCGTTCTTCAAGCTTCTGCTCTAAGCTACTTCCTAGATCAGAAATTGGCAGATCAGGAGATCCTGGGACTTAATATAGCCCGGGGGGTGAAAAATGTAAATCATACTCTCTTCGCAGACGATACTCTCCTTCTAGGGGCAGCCTCGGCAAGGTCTGCTCTAAGATTTAAGGAGATGTTAGATGATTTTAGTGAAGATTCAGGAAGTAGCTTAAATAAAGGAAAATGCAAAGCTTTCTGTTGGAACACTTCTGTCCACACACTAGCTGCCATATCCAGAATACTGGGCTTCAATGCCACCCTCAGTTGGTCATCCTTTAACTATCTTGGCCTTCCCATCTTCCGTAACCTTGTCTACAGTAAAGACTGGACTCCTTTATTGGACAAATTTAAGGCAAAAATACAGGCCTGGGGTTTCTCTTGGTTAAACCTTGCAGGCAAAACTGTCCTAATCAAATCAGTGCTCTGCAGTCTACCCATTTTTCAATTTTCTGTGCTCCTAGCACCCTCTGGAGTTATAAAAAAATTGGAAGCCTTTGTCCGTAGGTTTTTCTGGAAAGGGGGCAATCTCAATGATAAGAAAATGCCGCTGGTTAGTTGGGAGAAAATTGGCAAGCCTCTGTTGGAAGGAGGCCTCAACTTCAAAGATTTTGGCCTGCAAAATATTGCCATGGGGGCCAAGCTCTTCTGGCGCCTCATAGCACCGCAACCAGGCTGGGCACAAAAAGCCATTTGGAGGAAATACCTCACAGGGAAAAGGATGAGATCTCTGGACTCTTCTCTTCCATTATCTGGCTCGCACCTGGTCAAACGCTGCCACAAGGCAGTCTCTCTTATCAAGGATCGAGCCTACTGGATACCGGGCAATGGAAAGGCAATAAGTATATGGGATGACAGCATAATGCAGCACCCCCCCATATCATCGCACAGATCCCTTCACACTCTGCGACAGTGGCTTGATAGCGCAGGCTGTGTATCTTTATGGGATATTTCGTTGTGGGCAGAACGCTGTTGGCAGCGTTGGAACCTCCCCCCCATGCCACCAAACTTAGCGCAGGACAGCCAATCGCTGTTAACACTTCTCAATGGCAAAGCGCCTCTTCGTGCAGACAGAAAAGACACACGGGGATGGGGAGCCGCCCCTGGCAATTACACAGTTGCACAAGGTTACAGAAGTCTGCAGGAGCGTCCATATGTCGCCCCCGATCCAGCAGTTTGGAAGGGGCTGTGGAAATACAAAACGATGCCCAAGGTAGACATGTTTTGTTGGTTACTCTGTCACAGAGGCATCCTAACAGAGGATAAATTGAAGAAAAAAGGCTTTCATGGCCCATCGAGATGCCATTTGTGCTACGAAAATGAAGAAAGTGCCCAGCACATCATCCTAGACTGCAAATTTGCAAAAGAACTCTGGCAGATCCTGCTGAGTTACTGGAAAACAGAGTTCTCTCTCCCTGCATACATTTCTGACATATTTGCTCACTGGCAGACATGCTACCCAGGAACTCTTCCAAAAAACGAGAATTTTAAAGCAGCATGGTGCACTTTGCCAAAATTCATATGCTGGCAAATCTGGTTGGAGCGCAACAGAAGAGTGTTTAGAGATGAAAAATCAACTCCTCAGCGCATCTCCATCAAAGTTAAAAGCCTATGGAAAGAAAATTTGGGTGAGTACATGTCGGAAGCGAATTTATCTCAATCTGATCTAGATTGGGGTGGCTCGTTGGGCCTACACATCGCTGGGGAAGCAAGGCAACATAAGAACAAAAAAGAGTGGCAATTCAGAGGGAAGGAACAGGAATTATCAAATCTGCTCACCAAACAAGCCAGATATTGTTTATTTTTCGATGGGGCAGCGAAAGGCAACCCCGGTTGGGCGGGAGCAGGAGGAATTATAAAGAACAAAGAGGGCATAATTGTGACCAAGTATGCCTGGGGTCTTGGACATTCCACCAGCATTCAAGCTGAAGCCATGGCACTACTACAGGGGCTTAAGCAAGCAAAGAACATCGGCGCATCTGAATTAAGTGTTATTGGAGATTCTCAGTCAATCATCAAAATCCTAGTGGAGGTTTCCTCTCCGGTAGATCTTAGACTGGCAAGAGCAGTTTTAAGAATTAGAAACATGGTGAAATCCTTTCGTACAGCAAGCTTCCTCCATGTACTACGAGAAAATAATAAAGATGCAGATCTGGAAGCCAATAGGGAAGTTTCCCTTCCGAAAGGCTCTCTTCTGGTAGATGAAACTGAGGCGTGGGATTCTATTCCATAATTCTGAAATGTTTTTCTGCATCATTCTGCATCAGTTTGTGTGTGTATTTAAACTAGGAAAAATAACAAAGATTGACTCTTTAGTCTCGTGTAAGAATTGTAGATTCTCAAAACTTGGGGTCTACGAGAAGACCAGGGTAGAAAGACTACAGGCTAAGTCTACTTATTGTAACCTTTGAAGGCAGTTGCCCACTTCTTAATACAAACTCATATCCGTTCTTGTAAAAAAAA